>VYZQ01065283.1:26098-51317 GCA_013400655.1 Mystacornis crossleyi
CGTCTTTTCAGGGTAAACACCCCCAGCTCCCTCGGCTGCTCCTCACAGGACTTATTCTCCAGACTCTTCACCAGCTCCACTGCCCTTCTCTGAACATGCTCCCTTGCCTCAACATCTTTCTTGTAGTGAAGGGCTAAGAGCTAGACACAGCACTCAAGGTGTGGCCTCACCATTGCCCAGTACAGGACAACCACTGCCCTAGGCCTGCTGGCCACACTAGTGCTGGTACAAGCCAGAATGCCACTGGCCCTCTTCACCACCTGAGCATATGCTGGCTCATGTTCAGCTGGCTGTCAACCAGCACCCCCAAATCTTTTTCCAGCCACTCTGCTCCAGTCAGTCATCAGTCTCACCTGCACAAGGAGTTGTCTTCCCTATCTGAACCGAATATGCACTTCCTACTGTCTCCAATAATAGTATCTGTCCATCAGAGACCATGATGGTCTTGGATAATTTTTGCCTGTTACCTCAATTTTTTCTTTCTGTCTCTCTTTGCCAGAGAACGACTCACCTTCAGTTTACGATATCAATTGTGATAGCCCCTAGATGTATGAATTGCGTTTGCTCTGTGGAACTGCTGTAAAATCTCAACGTTAGGGATGTTCTCGTCTGTGATGCCCAAAAGCTATTCTCTGCTGACAGTGCTCCCCCAGTTTTTTGTCTTCATCAGGTTAGTCAGTATCTTTCCGCCCCACCCCCCCAAAAAAAATTGACAACACACTGTGTAACAGCACCAAAACAGCAATTCTGAACTTGTAAAAACATTTCTGAAGCACTGCAGCCAAGTTACAGCCACTAAGGGTCAGCAGAGTTTGTGTTTTCCTGCAGTTTTGTGGATTCTGGTCACCTGTCTGAAGTCGGCACAGGCACCAGGCCCTCTAGATGGCTGCATAACACCAACAGTACGCCGGCTGCAAAAATGGAAGAGGTACAACAAAGTACAGCTTTTACATCAGGTTACTGTGGAAAGGACATCTTTGTCATTAGGTATGTGGTGACGTTCAAAAGCCCTGTGTGGTCTGGGACCAGGTGAGCAGTTAGCCTTCCACAAGGGTCACTCCCAAGCACAGGGAACAGGAACACTGACAAACTCTTGACAACAGCCCCAGCCAGAAAATATCACTGTCTAGAATTCTATATTAGATGATTATTTTTTCCCCACCCTTTTCCAAACGATTTTATATAATACATTATGGTAATACAAAAGAATGAGTTTGCAAGAGTAGCTGTAAACTAAGCTGCTGAACATCACCAGCACAAACACCTATGCATTGACACAGCCCTCATGATTTTAGATGGCATGAATGAAAAGCAGATTCTGCTACTCCTATAGTCACTGGCAGCAATCAGTGGAATCTGGGAGCAAAAACTCTAGAAAAATGGCAGCAGAAAGTCCAACTTATCATTTGATCAGCAAGGATGTAACAGTTTTTAATTGTCTCTTGCCCTGTGTCTCAGCAGCTACACAGGCCTGGCAGCCTCTTCAAAGCATTTTCTCACTGAGAAGAAAGCAGTGTTACTCTGTGTACACGTGACAGGTTTCTCTAAAGCCAAAATTAACAATCAGCCTTGGGCAGAATCATGATTTGTGATGGTGGAAATGTTTTCTTGGGACAAATTAGGAGCATCACTTCTGTTTGAAGGTTTGTACCACGCTTACTCATTTCTAGAATGGCTACAGAACATCTTCCCCGCCCTGCCACCATGAACAGAGGGTCAGACATCTTGAAGATTGGGTCAGGCATCACCAGTAGAGAGTCTGTGCCTAATAGACGCTCATGTCCCCTTTTTAAACTTCTATTACTTCTGAAGCTGGCATAGCACCTGAGTTGAAAGTGTTGGGTCTTGACTGTAAAAGTTCAAATGCCATTTGGTCAAGGTCTCCATTTCTTATGTGATCAGCTGAGATGGGTTGTCAGGAACTTAAGCAAAAAAAATCCAGAATGAAAGAGGACAGAGGTAACAGGAGGCCTTTTAAAGAGGCCCTTACTATTGCCTTTCTGTGCAAGGTGAGCTTCTACAAAACTCTTTATTACATAATCACAGGACTGGTCAGGTTGGAAAGCACCATAGTGGGTTGTCTGGCCCAACCTCCCTGCTCCTGCAGGGTCATCCCAGAGCACATGGCACAGGATTGCATGGAGACAGTTCTGGAATATCTCCAGTGAGGGAGACTCCACAACCTCCCTGGGCAATCTGTTCCACTGCTTTGTCACCCACACAGTAAAGAAGTTCTTCCTCATACTCAGGTGGAACTTCCTGTGCATCAGCTTCTGCCCATTGCCTCTTGTCCTACTGCTCAGCACCACTGAGCAGAGCCTGGTCCATCTTCTTGACACCTCCACTTCAGACACGTTCAGACATTGATGGAGTCCCCTCGCAGTCGTCTCTTCTCAAGTCTGAACAGGCCCAGCTTCCTCAGCCTTTCTTCATAAGAGATGTTCCAGTCCCTTAATCATCTTTGCTACCCCCCTCCAGACTCAGTCTAGGAGCTCCGTGTCTCCCTTGTACTGAGGCACCCAGAACTGGACACAGCACTCCAGAAGAGGCCTCACCAAGGCTGAGTAGAGCCTAGTTATTTCTACGGCCTCATCATGGCCATGGGGAAAAGGCAAGGTGGGGGTTGTAAAAGGCAATGAAGTGGGTAAATGAGGCATTTTGCAGCTGGGAAAATAAAGCAAAGATCATGTTTTTAAGGAAAACATTTTTTGCAATTGTAATTTGTTTCACAAAGGGTTAAGAAATCAAAATGAGTATATAGTAACCCAGCAGCAGATTCCTCAAGCGGGCTAAAGCATAGGGCTTCTAAGTGGTTTTATTTTTTAATATAAAGTCCCCATGGGGATTATATATCCTAGAGCTTTCCCTCCCAGGTTGAGATCTCACAGCATTGACTCAAGACTCTTGTTTTCATTCACCCTCTGGAAATCACGCCGTAATGCCTCCTGCGTGCAGCATCTAAATGAAGGGACACAATCAGCACCCACTGAGAGTTAGCAGGTTAGAAGTTCAGCAGAAGATAGGAGGATAAGCTATGTATATTTCAGAGAAATCACCAGTATGACAAGAAATATTCACGTAGCAAACCAACAGTATTAAAATGGGAAGACTGAAAAATATGGAAGGTATGGTAGGTACAAGGAGAGCCAAGTGTGTCTTCCAATAGCCAAGTTAAATACGACACAACTGAGGTTAACGTGAACCCTCTGTCTGGAGATCTCAGCCACAGAGTTACGGACTCTAGGGAGACAGCGTGCAACTTCACCCTTTCTGTCTTGTTTGGCTTGGCTTAATGAAAAGAGAACATTACACTAAGAGTCCCATCTTTACAGGGTCCTCTCTCCTCTCACTCCCAGCTCTGAAATGGGCTTTTTGTGAAGTGCCAACCACTTTTTTCTCCATCAGCGTTAGCCATATTTATGTAGATACTGTTTATATAGAGAGCAATTCACAAAGTTACCATTTCTGTGCATGCTTAATGAATCCCTTACAACTTTGAGAATTTGCTTCCTGCTCTGAGGTTGCAAAATTACCTTCACTCCTTTGATTGGGGATTCATAAAACTGCTTTTGGAAAAAGTACAGTAAATTATGACACTATTATCACTAAGCAGCTCAATGTTGGATTCAGGCTGAACATCTCAGAGGCATCCTCATCGATACATTGCCTGCTTTTCTTAACTGAAGGCCTGAAAACCACAGCTCCTGCTCAGAGCCTTTTAAGGGGTTTCTTTACTGATTACCCATTCTTCCCTCCCATGAAACGACTATCGTAAGAGAGGTTTCACATCCTTGCTCTCACCATGGATGCAGAGTCCACTTGCGTATGGTGACCGTAGCTGGGGTGAAGTTCAGCTGTGCTACCTTGATTGTGTCTGAACCATAGTTAATCATGCTTGAGTCTTAGTTTCTAAGCAATCAGCTATTAAACACAAAGGTGGGGTTTTTTTTCTTCTTCTCACAATACTCCTTAGAACTTGTCCAACTTTAGGTGTGAAATCATGGGAGTTAAGGGGATGGTAAGTCAACTCCTACATGCCTTAGTCATCATAGTGACACCTCCCATGAGCCCTAGCAAGGAAGTGGATAATCCACTACTGGAGTATTCAAGCATCTCAGTATTTCAGTATCTCAGTCATCCCTAGCCATGGTCCACTCCAAACATGGGAGAAGGAATTTTTCAAAAACCCCTACTTCAGGTACTACTTTTCTTACAATTTTTAAGTAATAGTGGAATGAAATTCAGAAAAAAGAGAAGATCACAGCTGTTTTAATCTATTATAATTTACATTTTTACAAATGATGGCAAGACTCCCACCTGACCTCAAACAGGGAAAATAGCTGACAAAATGTAAGTGATCCAAAAGGTGTTTTAAATTTATTTATACTGAAGCTGTAAATCAGATGCAAATTTCATTCTATTATACTGCATTATACACATCTTTTTCAGTGGCATAAGAAATTACTCCTATCTGTGCACATCTATATTTAATCCATAGCTATATTCCTGAAAACATCGACTTTTTATTCAGTTTGGTGAATAGAACAAAAGTAGCAGAAAAAAAATCTCAGATTACTATATGATAATTGACACATTCAGACAGAATGGCCTCTCTCGCTGTCTAGTGAGCAGATTTTCCAAACTTTCCATCTCTTCACATTGCTCTGCTATAAGAATAGCCAGTAAAAGATCATTTCAGCTATCACAACCACCTCTGTTTTACTGATTTATCCCTTAATTCCTGCTGTTTGCAAGATCCTTGTGAAAGAGTGGGAATACATTCCAGGTTGATTATTTCTATTTGGCAGATTATTTTTCTTTTGTCTTTTTAAGGTCTCTGAAACTAGGAGAACTCAGTGGATCTGACTGTTCATGAATGGAGCCAGTGCAGTCCTGCTGAGTAGCCAGTTATTCAGACAGAAATCAGCAAAGGATGCAGGAACTCCTCCCTCACAGCAATCAGAAAAGATCTAGACACAAGTCTTTTATATTAGCTTTCTGGTAGAAGAATTATTTCTTACAAACATTTCTAAATGGGTTGGATACATTCTGATACTTTTAGGAATGGATTTTGCTACATCTTAGTTTCATGAGCAATTCCAGTATTTCCCTTGTTTTCCAGGCTGCCCTACCTTCAAGGACAGTCATTTTGTTCCATGAATGTGTGGGGCCTAGTCAGTGATGCCTGAATTGCAAATTGTTCCTCCTAAGCTCTGCTACAAGTCAGATATTAAAAATTCCCTGAATACTCAAGTGATACAATTTTATTTGTGGCCACAGTCATGCATTATCCTTGACTACCTGTAGTATTTGTAGCCTGATGGCTGCAGGGTCCCATTCCCTTTACACCTAGGCACACTTAGATCAGCCTGCACCTGCCTCCACACTACGTTATAAATAAAAAGTGTAACAAACACTCTGGAAGGGATATATGATCAAATAAAATGCAACTGAACAAAAAAACAAAATTTGGAAATGGAGTGAAAACCACAATATAGATTGGGATGAAATGAGGTGCAGTGAAAAGGACCAAAGCTTGCCAAAATTATACTCACTGAAATCACGAAATCAGGGAAGGAGGTCAAACGAAGAGACAGGAGAAGAAAGTGATGAAATAAAACGTTACTGAAAAAAAAAGAGAAAAATCTGAAACAAAGTGAAAACAATAAAATGGCATGGGATGACATGAAGTGCAGGGAAATGGACCAAACCTTGCTGAACTGGTACTCATTGATATTGCAAGATTTCATTTCCTTTCATGAAATAAAGAACGGTTTGGAATGAATTGCAGAGAAATGAAAAGAAACTTTATAAAATTATATACTTTATGAAATGATAAAAAAAATGAAATCTCAGTATATCATTTCCTTTCATGAACTGAAAATGCTTAATTTCATGAAAGAATTAAATCTCAAGATTTCAATGAGTATCATTTCACTGAGTTTCAGCTCCTTTCACTGCACTTCATTCCATTGCATTTCAATAGTTTTCCTTTTTGTAAGTAGTTTTATGTTTTTCAATTTAATTTCCCTTCCTTATATTTCCTTTCCTGTCTTTTCCTTTCATTTCATTCTGTGATTTCTCATTTCATTTTCTTTCATGAAATGAAATCTCAACATTTCATCAAAGGAAATGAAATCTGCAGATTACAGTGAGTATAATTCCATGAAGTTTCAGTTAATTTCATTGTACTACACTTCATTCCAATCCATTTCATTAATTTTCATTGTCACTTTTAAAAATTTTACTTCATTTTATTGTAATTCCTTTCCTGTCTTTTCCTTCCACTTCATTCCTTGATTTCTCATTTCATTTCCTTTCATGAAAATTTTTCATGAAAATTTTTCATTTCCATGAAAATAAATGAACTATCATTATTTCAATGAGTATCATTTCATTAAGTTTCAGTTCATTTCACTGCTCTTCACTTCATTCCATTCCATTTAATTATTTTCACTTCATTTGAGAATTTTTGGTTTCTTCACCCCAACTGGTAAACAACTTGGGCCTGCGGCTTAAGTGCCCGTTGGCTTGCATGGGTTTAATCTTAATTGTCTGGGGGCAGCAATGTTGTGACCCGGCCATGATCCTGTTGGCATGTGTTTTCCAGCCCCAAAGTCTCTGGAGCTCTAGGCTCTTTTCCTCTCTCGACCCTACCTCTAAGCCTAATGGCATCTTGTGCCTGGGACTGTGGTCCACATCACCATGGGTGGTTCAGATTAGAATTATGTAGGAGCAGCAAAGATGGAGCCCTGCCTGGATCGCCTTGGCATGCCATTTCCACCCCCAGTGTGCCTGGAGCTGTAGACTCTTTTACTTTCTCAATCCTAACCCCAACAACAGCTTGGCACTGTGGCAGAGATCCCCATCGCCATAGGTGGCCCAGATTAAAACGTGTGGAGACAGCAATGTTGGCACCCTGCCGTGATGCCCTTGCAATGCCTTTTCTGTCCCAAGTGCACTAGGTTCTTTAACTTTCCAAACCCAAACCCTAAATCGAACCCTAACTCTAACCCTACTGGCAGCTTGGCACTGTGGCAGAGATCTTCATCGCCATAGGTTGCCCAGATCAAAAAGTGTGGAGATGGCAATGTTGGCACTGTGCCGTGATACCCTCGCAGTGCCATTTCTAGCCTGAGTATCCCAAGAGCTCTAGGTTCATTTACTCTCTCATTCCTAACCCTAACTCTAATGGCAGTGTGGATCTGTGCCAGAGATCCTCATCACCATAGGTGGCCCAGATTAAAAAGTATGGAGATGGCAATGTTGGCACCGTGCCGTGATGCCCTTGCAATGCCTTTTGCGAGGGACAGTGTCCCTGGCGCTGTAGGCTCTGCAGCTCTCTGTACCCTAACCCTAACCCTAGTGGCAGCTTGCCTCTGCTGTCAAGATCCCCATCACCAGGGCTGGACCGGATTCAAAAAGTGTAGAGTGAGCAGTTGTGGTACCCTGTCGAGATGCCCTTGCAATACCTTTCCTAGCCTTAGTGGTATCTTGCCAACACCAGGCAGCAGCTGTATTAGAAAATTACACGGAAAGTAAGTCAGCCTGGAAAAGGGTGTGGATGAAAAAGAAAAGCAATGGTTCCTGTTTTGAGGGATAAGTCTAGCTGTTACGTAGAACTCACAGAGGACACAGCAACAGTCTGTGGATCCAGACCTGGTACCCACAGAGACAAACTGCAAGGCTGGGAATAGAATGAGCTACTGAGAAATGCTACAGCTGAGGGAGAGCACGCAGCAGGAGCCAGTGGCACAGGGCGGGGAAGCTTGTTTAAAACATGGACATGTTGCTCAGGGGACTTCAGTCAAACGGGTACGATCACCTTTTAGTCTTACAGCTGCCCTCATATAAGTGACATAAGCCTATAAGAACAGTACCACCACAAGTGGACATGAACATTTTCTGCCCCTCAGTAACACTTCAGCAGGCAAGCGGGCCTGGAGAAGAACATAACTATTCCCTACTTCAAACTACACTTCTCCAGATTAATTATTTCCCAGCTAAGACAAGTTTTTTCTAGTTATGAGAGGGAAGTTTTTTTCCATGTGTTCAGGTAGGAACACCATACAGGTCTAAATTACAGTGTTTCATACATATAAATAGATCCGCTAAGTATGGATCTGCTTTTCTTCATCTGGACAGACAGTCCTTGACTAAGGAAAAGTTATTTCTTCCCTGGCAGCCAAGAGGTATATTTCATCAGGAACACTTATATGATGGGGTTCCAGGAATGATGAAATTACTCTCTGAGAGAAAAAGTCCAGGTTCATAATGGTCCACACGAGCCTCATTTGGCCATGTCTACCTTCTAAGGGAGTTCATGTTTGAATTGGCATGGTACCAGGACAATTTGATTTTGAAGGTGTTAGACTTCGCTCTGTCCTGTATAGGAGGTAACTCTTCTACATCCTAACAGTCTATTCTCCCATGGATATCAACCCACACTGCTCTCACAGGGAAACCAGAACTGCATGTACACAGCTACTAAGGAGAGAATTCCCATCCAGTTTCACCCTGACACACAGGCACTGTACCCAAAACATCTGGTTCTACTGCAAAAAAAGAGAGCAAAAGTGTGTGGTAGCTACTAGGGACCCTTTAGTCTCCAGGCTAGAAAATCATTTGAATAAATGGAACTTGAGAGCATGCTCAAAATTTTTTTTTTATTTCACTGCTAAATAGAACTGATTTGCTCAGCTGAGATTTCTGTCTTTGAGGAAAGAGTCAATGCTACCAGCCCAGCTCTCCCAGGCAGCCTTACAATAACAGAACACAGTGTGTTCATTAAGTAAGAACATGAAAATACCACCAGGTGAGTAAGCAGGTTGCAGTTTCAATAGTGTTTTCATCACAAACGTTGTGAATTTTTTTAATTATTATGAAAAGCTCTTTGACAGTGCAATTTTAAGTAAATCATTCTGTACAAAGCTTTTTTATTTATTCTTTACAATTTCCATCATTGAATATTAGCCTCTTCAAAGGAAGAGCAACGTGTCAGAAAAAATGCCTGTTTCAGAATTTAATGAGAACCTTTCTTCTTTCTTTTCTCTTAAAAGGATTATAATGTGATGGGTGAAATATGAAGAATAATTAGCCCCATTGGAGAGTAAATTCCAAACAAACAATATTTTCTTTTTACACAATCTGAACTGGGTGAGCAGGATTTGGTTTTGGTTCACCAACCAAGGAAATTATTAATTAACTCTAATGGCAAAATCTTTATCCTGGTACATGTCTCAACCTTAAAACACCCAGCTTGGCTTTCAGATCCTCCAATCTGCTTCTAAACAATAGGTTATAAAATATCACTTTTATTTTACAGCCAAAATATTCTGGACTCAAACCAGCTGTACAGTTGGAGTGGCAGGTTACTCCCTGTGATGTGAAATGTCACTTTATTACGCTGTAAAAGGGTTTTTAGCACATGCAAATTCAGATGCTCTCTGGTGTAAACCTGCAAAGCACTACAGATATGAACTAGCTAAGACTTTTGTCCTTTTAATCTCGGAATCCCTAAATTAGATATAACACATCCAAGAGATCACACCAGATCAAGGATGAAAAAAGATGAAGATCAATAATTAAAAGGACAGAAGAGAGGCTTCACAAACTGTTTTAGTATGTTTTAATTTTTCACTAAGAACAATTCCTTTAAAGTGCTGGGGGGATTGTTTTCTTGGCACAATTTGAGGAAATGGTTAGAGCTGTTTAGAAGGGACAGAGAAAAGACCAAGGCTACAGTGGTCAAGCACCACTGGTACCACAAGCATGAGAGGAAGAAGATTGGGTTCGTGTCAGCAAAAAAATTAATTGGTGAGGGCTGGAAAACCAGCTGACCAGCTGGACAAGGGAACTGATCTCCATGCCAGAGCTCTCGGCTTATCTCAGCTTACAGCTACACTTGGCTGAAGTTTATGCCGGTCTGTGAGGCCCCTGGGAAGCCATCTAATGTAACCAAGTGGGATTTCAGATACGCTCTCCCGCTCTTGCACCTATTAAAAAGGCTAACGTGACAGGAGCAGCACACAGGAACAGATACCTGTGACACCATCCAGAGCCCTTCCACACCAGCCTTTGGGAGAGGGCTAGTGAAACTACACAAGAATTTCTGAGTCGTCTTGTCCTGATTCACAATCCAGGACTTGGTGCCAGACTTCCAGGCTTGTCTGGCTCTCAGAGAAGTCTCAGCCATTCTTGGTATATGCTGAAGCAATCTATAACGAAATGCAGTAATAGATTTTTTTTCAGAATGGGTATTAATGTGGAAAAATCTCTGCATAAGGCATTAGTCTCCTGGGAAATCATATTCCGGACATTATATTCCTGAGATGATTCCATTTCATTAGCAGACTTCACGCCCTTTGCCTTAAGCCTGTGGAGGCTGGTTACAACATGAGAAAAGATGGCATGTGTCACCACCAAAATCAGACAACAAACAACTTTCTATACTCAGTTCTAAATGACAGGGGGCTGGGAAACGGAGGGAGTTTCAAGGTAGCTGCTCATTTCCCTCTGTAACTGGAAACTAATTGCTGCAACCACAGAATAAAAATGAAAGGGAAGCAAGACAAAAAATGCAGGCACTAACAGTCTTGTAACAGCTAAATTAACAGAATTATATTATCTGTCTGCAAGACCATGATGAAAACTTGCAGTATTCCAAATCATACTCTTTTTTGTGATGGGTTAAGGCAGCATCTTGCTTCAGTTTTTTACCACAAATGTTAAAAAAAAAAAAAAAAATTATTTGAACCAGACATATTGCATGTGTGCACATTTTAGGGCAGCTCCGACTTAGCAGATGCCTTGTATTAATAATATACAGTTGTGACAGGAAATGTGGTTTAGGTTCCTGGAAAAACATAAAAGCTAATTCCATTAGTCCATTTCATGGTGCTTTTCCTCAAATGCTAAACTGGTTTTGATTATACTGAAACCTTATAGTGAGAAAAGTTTGTCAAGAGTATTATCGCTACTTATCCTCCTTCTTATACATCTTCCCCTGCTGACCTACATTCTGGGCTACCTGTGAACAAGCCTAAAACACACAGACAAAATTGTCCTACAAGACCTGGCAATGTAGCAGAGTCCTTTTACCATTTCAATTGTAATTTTCCCTTGGAGGTTCTGTGTTCTGCTTCCCATTCGCTTTTTATTCTGCCTGAATAAAAGCATTCAAGTCTCTTTCACTTTAACAAAACATTTCAACAACAACAACAACCCCCCAAAACCTCTTATCCATAGTAACTAGACAAATCATGGTAATTGATCTCTAGAGGGAGTTTATTAAAAGCCTAAGCACAAACACTTTCCAGAACACTGCTGTAATAAGCATGAACTCAAACAAATGCTCAGTTTGCTATCTGCAGTTCGTCACTTCATACATTTCAAGCAACTGACTTGAAAAGGGTTTTACTCTAGGAAAAGGGAAGCATGTTCTGCTGGATTAAGAAATAATACTGAAATGAATTTGCTTCAACTAACTTTGTCTTCAGTGCCAGAAGATTTATACAGCTTATGGATCATTGTATGTAAACAAAAGTTACAATAAGAACACAGTACTTCCAGTGTACCTAAATACATGTATTTTTCACTAGTCAACCTCAATTAAGTCCTGAATTCAAGAACATTAGTCCGATGATTAGCAAGCTATTTTATACCCAAAGAAGGATAAAATATTTAATTGATACCTGGCAGTAGAAAAGGATAACCAAACAACAACAAACAGTGAAACAACCAACACCACAAGCACAGACAAACATCTACAGCTAATATTGTGTTTGGAGCAAAAGCAAATGTCTAGAGGTGAATTACAAAATTAGAAAAAGCTGAGTTTAATAAGAGCTTAACTGAGCTGCCCACAATGGAAAGAAAGTGCTTTGAGGTTTCACAGGGCTCAACCCCTCCCCTGCAGAAATCTCTCCATCAGGGTATCAAATGACAGTACACTTAACCAATGAAAAAACGAATCACTGAGCTTTCATTATTCCATCATGATACAGCCACACAACACTGAACACTGGTGTGTAACTCCCACCCCTGCGCCCCGAGGTATCACATCCATGTCTGGATTTGTCCTTACCTCTCCCCAGCATTACAGTATTTTTCACAGCCCAGCTGATTCCTGTCAGTCTAAGTGTTTGTTTTGCTTTGCGGGATCTTGAAAGGCTCCAGTAATGCAGCCTTGGGTTTGACCCACACTGTAGATTACATGTTAGGTGAACCAGTGTATGAGATGGTACCCTCAACAATATGGCCACGGTACTCCTCAAAATGGTAATGTTTGGCAATATCATTGGAATCACATCAGGAATTATGTTTACGCACATTTTGATCCAGGCAGATTAGGAAAGGCCATAAATAGATTCCCATTTTGAGAGGGTTGAGAAAACACAGAATGAAAAGATCTGGTTTTAATTCTGGAATGCTTTCTCTCCTTTTACTTTTACTACACACTTTTAATAATCTATAACAATTAACAGTTGGTCTGAGATTAGCTCTGTTGGTTGGAGCATGGTGCTAATAATGCCAAGGTCATGGGTTTGGTCCCTGTATGGATCATTCACTTAAGAGTTGAACTTCAATGATCCTTGGGGGTCCCTTCCAACTCCAGCTATTCTGTGATTCTGTAACTGTTTTCTGAAGATTTTTCTCTGCAAACGGCACCTCTTATCTATCTGATAGCACCTGAAGGGGCAGTAAGTGATTTCATAAGGAAACAAGAATCATGCTCTCTGCTGTGAAGACATTTTTAGTCTAAAAAGGGGATGTCAATAGATGAGGAGTACAGTTTACCTTGCTCAATGTTCAGAGTAGAAAATGAATTAAACTGATGATCTTTTTCCAAAGAATGTGCCCTAAAGTCCCTGCTGAGGCCACAGCTGTTTAAAATACAGATATATGTAAATACTTTTCAAAAATTCTGCTTTACTGCTTCATACCCCAGCAGGAGACAGAAAAAATGTGCCTTAACTAACCTTCTACAGACTTGTATCAATACAAATCATAACAGAGTCCTGGATCCTGTACCCACCTTCAAGTCATACTTTAAAAAAAAAAAGAGATTCCTATTAATAGGAATAAATGGAATTACACATACTAAACAATGTCTTATATTGTAAGCATTGCAGAGGAAGATTTTACCAGCTATGAGACAAACCAGTGCATAAAAGTTGGAAAATTCTGGCGACAAACTTCAGATTAGCAGCTGCAAGGATAATTCTCTGCTGGGTCAACCCTTCACATTACTAGGACATGCACTACCACCCAAAATCCTTAAAGACTGAATTTCTTCATTACCGTGCACATGGCCAGTTGACTACAAGGGAGCTTTCACCAGGAAATCCTGCTAAAATTCTGCAGTCTACGTAATGCAGATAACGCGACTAAATTTTTACACTGGTCAAGTCTGGTCTTTAAACTACCTACCAAATGTTATGGTATATATACATCAAGCGAAAAGCAGAGTATTTTGCATAGAAAGACAGAAAACACCAGTGGAAAGAGAGGCAGCATTTCAGCAGAGCCAAGACTTGACCAAGCCTTGAAAAGTGTCAAGTGAGCACATTTCAGCACCTCTCTGTGTAACCTATTTCAGAAATACAATACCCTCCTAATGGAGTTTTGTCTAATATCCCTTCTGGAAAATGATAATTAAATCTGTTGGTATTTGGAATAATTCACTAATCAAAGCCTCCAAGAAAGAAGCTAGGAAAATCTAAATTAGTGTTTTCCAGCGTGTGAAGAGAATCCAGGGAGGCTGAACAGCTCACAGGGATCTACACTGTGTATACACATTCACACAGTTGACTTGCCACAAAATTGTGGTGAGAAATTTCTGAGGATTTTTGAACTTACATCCTAGAACTTTTAAGAGTATGGTCTTCTAGGGAACGAGATGTCAAATTGACTTCTTCGTTAGCATTCTGAGCACTATACACATTAGTAAGTAGCTTTGTATACACTTATACAGCCTCTCCAGCATCCACGCATGAAGATTTTCAGTAGCAAAAAAATCAAAGCACTGGCGTTGTGAGTTCTGAACAGATGAAAGAAACAATTGAACAAAAGCATTTTATTTAAAGTACATTCCCAGTTTTTGTAGCCCTTAATACATTACATGTTTGTATCACTAGAATTAAATAAACCTCTGTGGAAATACTAATTTGTAGCTGTTAGGGTGCGTGGGCATATGGCTCCAGCCAGTATTTTTAAGTATGAAAAGGTATTCTTACAGCTTCAGACAGTGTTACTAAGGGGAAAAAAACATCCTGAAAAGGCACCATAAGCAATGGTACGTGTTCATAATAAATATGTCAATGCAACTAAGGGTTTGAGTATCTCAGTTTGGTGTAACAACAGATATTTTTCCCGGATTCCCACTCCATACTCCCATTTACATGGAAAGATAAAAGTCCACCATAAGACTAAAGCTAGCAAGACTTCCTAAATGTTGTAGTCATGTTTCCATAGCTGCACTGCTCTAATGACATAGCTGGAGAAAACTACAGCTGCTTGTGGCATGACACTGAAAGCAGAAAAGTGTACAGGGAAAACTCATGTTTTCTTTGGTGCAAGGTGCTCCCTCAGCAGGTTGAACAAGCACATAAGCAAAGGACCAAGCACCACTAAACCGCTGCATTGCATGTCTGCTCTACAACTGTAGGGGAGTGCAGAGATGGCTGAGCTGGATTTACATTGGCTCGCTCAAACGCTGGCCAGGGTCAAACCGCAGACCAGCCTGCCAAGAAGGCTGGGTAAGCCCTCTGCTCTGCCCTCACTACAATTAAATTGATCCCACTATCTGAGTGGACTCAATGCATTTCCACAGCACACTGCAGACGGAAGTGCAATCGTGTCCTTTACAGTGAACAACCAGTCAAGCCTAAAAGGAGTTGGGAATCGCCTCCACACAAACATGGAAGAGAGCTGACTTGACTAATCTATACATAATTGTACTAATGAATGTCTAATTGAATCTAGCACTTTGGAAACGTCAATAAATACTGTTGCCATTGGTGAATTTCCGTCCATAACTACTGAGATTTATTAAGAAGCTTACTTTTTCTGAGAAAGCATTACCAAAGAAAGAATACTGCCAATTCTTTTGTGATCTACTAAAACAGTGAGTCTAAATCATTAGATCAGATCATAGAGTTACATTTCTTCTGAAAATTCTGCTTTTCTGCAAAGGACGAAATTATGTTTCAAACCTGAACAGAACCTATGGTAATACAGAGGCTGAGGATTTTCACTGGGATCTAATCGCACAATCTGATTAGAAAGGAAATCTCTGGGAATTGGGGGAGGGTGTGGAGCACAATGTGTTCCTGTGCCATAATAATGACAGCGTACAAGTAGTCTCTTCAGACACCTGAAGAGTCAACCGGAAAATACCCATATCGGGGGTGGGAAGCGGGGGTGGTGGAGAGGAAAGATCTCTGGGACATGTGTAGGATTATCTGATTTTTTCGTTCTGGCCACACACAGAATCACATATAACATGCAGCCAAAAGGAAAGGTTGCATAATTATGGAATATAAAATGTTGCTTCTCCTTGTATTTGGCTTGATGGAATTGAGTATTCCATCAAAATTGGTTAGTGTCCCTCCCTTTAGAAAGGTTAAACAAACTAAGCCAACATACTTCTGGTAAGAAGTCTTGTATGAGCATATCCAGTACTATGGTTACTCATACAAAGAGTTGTTTCCTTTACAGATTTTTGCTTCCATTGAATCCTTGGTCAGGAGAAAAACCTAAAGTACCAGAAGCTGCCATTTAGGTAGTGATGAAAAGTGCGCTTCATTCTCATTTCATACTAATTACAGACTTCACTGGCAATCTTCAGGAACTTCTAATTTTAATTCAGTTTCTGAGAAAAAAAATTATTGTTAACAGGTGGAGGTTAATAGCTTCTGACTATAAAACTACATATGCCAAATCTAAGGGTTTTGCTGCGTGCGCAGGCATTGCCTCTTAAACAATATACTAAAAAGGCCCGATTTTCTTCTTACATCTGTAGGAAGAATGAGTAACACTGAAGAAGTGAGAGTCACGAGTAACACCAAAAAAGTTAAACTTATTTCCACAACACAGAATTGGTAAGTACCAGCTCATGGTGAGCTGGTCATTTTGTATTTCTACAGCCTTTTTGTGTTCCATCCTCAAGAGCAAAGACAGCTCTTTGAATGAAGTGACTTTGAGCTCTACAAAATTCCACTAAAAAGTATTCAGCATGGAGATGAGGACGCAATCTCTGGCTGAAAAAAAACCCAGCTTCATACTGCCAGAAACTGGGAGGGTATACTGAGAGAAATAAGACTGTATGCTTCTCTAGTATTTAAACATTTTACCCAGGGCTCTGATATTAGCCCATATCACAAACGAGACACTGGAATAGACAAATCTCTGCTGAGTCCCTAAGCCATGCTTAGGTTCAAAGGCAAGAGAATGTGGCCTGTCTTTTACTCAATCAGATTTGCAGCAAACAAGAGTAAATATGCAAAATCTGTTGCCTTCCATTCTGGTTTCATTCACCATTTCAACCCTTCACTTTTCTGCCTGTGTGAAGCCTAATTAATTCCCTTACAGAGGCAAAGTGAATGTGACATCAATGCCATCGACCTCTAGCTCCTTGCTCCCCTGGACACATACCCACTATTTAGCCTCCTAAATCTAAGTTGTTGGACAAAAGCGCAGTCAATATGCCACAGCATGCAGCTCTGAAATTAAAGGCAGAGCTGAGCAATAATGTCATTTTGTCTTTTGATTTTGTATTGTCCATTTAATTTAACTTTCCAGAGTTAAGCAGTGGGATATAAAGGGCTATTCTCTCCAGGGAACCAAAGAACAGAAAAGCGCAGGGAGCTCCTTGTGCAGACTTGATGATGAAGATCTCACCATAAATTCTAGTCAGAATGGGTGCTCTCAAGCCCCCTTTACCTTATGGATGATGCTGGGTGAGTACCTCAGCACTGCGCCACACAAATATAAACAGCCAGAGCTTTAATATGAGGCCCCGTGGTATAGGTACACCCCCGAACACAGCAGTATGAAGCTAGGAGCAGGATCCTGCCTACATGTGCTGTGCCTCCCAGGGCTCTGCTCTCCCGACAGAGCCCCTCCTTACACAGCACAAAAAGTGTGCATATGGTCCCCTTCCTTTAGCCCCCAGCCTTGCAGTTGCTGTCACTTTACAAGCTTTGGCAAGCAAAGTCCTACACCAACTTTCAGCCTCTCATCTGAAACAGAATAGGCAAATGTCACTCAACCAGCAGACAATGGGGAGAAAAGGCTTTGATACACTGACTCAGTGAAACTCAGTGTCCTGGTTGTAAATCCACTGTTATCCCATGTTATCAGAAGGAATTCCCACTTGTTTGAGAATGAGGAAACTTTTGGCTCTACTCTTATCCTCCCTAACATACACACTTCCCCTGCTACTTTGCTTTCCTTGTACAGTACTGCAGCACAAGGAAAATCATGAAACTGAATTGCTGATAGCATCATACCTTTAACAAACTTGCTGACTGATGGATTACTACCAAAAATTGTGCTCACTGACCAAGCTTTAAATTTAGAAATGCAAGAATGTAGCTTGACTGAAGGGAATATCATCCAATAACAGACTATATTATTAGATAAATGCCTGAAAGGACCAGTCAAGGTAAAGAATAAGCTCACCATCTTTACAAATGGAGTGTCTCTCTAAGAAAGAAAGAAAAGGAAAAAAGAAAAACAAAAAAGGAAAAAGAAAGAAAAAAAAGAAAAGAAAGAAGAAAGAAAGAGGGAAGGAGGGAAGGAGGGAAGGAGGGAAGGAGGGAAGGAGGGAAGGAGGGAAGGAGGGAAGGAGGGAAGGAAGGGGTTTTAGTATTCCAGTCTATTACCAGAGCACGCTATCATACCACATCATCAGGATGTTCATGAAGAGAGAGGAAAAGCATATGCACGGCAATGTCAACTTAAAATATAGGGAAAAAATACTTCTAGGATTTCAAACGTCCATTAACTATCATCTGATATTTGAATAAAACTCTGCTGGAGTGAAACTGTACAATTGCCATAGATCACAAACCCTAAATGCAGCACATAACAATGGAAACTGCAACCCCACTGGGACAAACCAAATTAAACAAACACACATTACCATCAATGTTTTTAGTGGTTTCTCTCCCTGCAAATACTGTACAGTCTCCTGATGCCCAGAAAAACGGAGACAGCTCTTTATTTACACAAAGCTCTTTGGTGCTTGGGTCTGCAGAGAAAACAGACCAGATCTCTGAGGAGGATCAAAGATTGCCAGACAAGCCTCTGGTTTGGATTTAGTCTCTTTCATCACACCCTTGTCCCAGCTGCTTGTTCAGTAAAAGTGACTCCCTCATCTCTCAGTACGCTACCCATTTTCACAGCAGACAGTCCCTTCACCTGGATTCTCTCTGTTTTGTACCAAACATCTCTTTTTTTCCAAGCAGTCCAGTGTGCCCCCTCACCCTCTGCCGCTGCCTGAAAGTGCTGCAAGTGTGGGACATGCAGATACACATCTCTATGAGCCACCGCTTGCATCAAGCTGCAAGAGCTGTGATCAAAAGGCCATGCCAAAACCCCACCTTTGGGGCACAGGGGGCGACTCTGCTGTGTACCACAGGGCACCCTCACCCTGGGCCACCCCTGTGCAGTGGCTGTGGGGGGCAAGGGAGGCCATGGATTGCCCACCAGCTACACTGCTCTCTCTCCCCCTGTGGCTTTCAGTTTCTTCGGGAGATGAATGGAAGTGTATTTGCACTGAGGGAAATTCCTGCTTTGATAAGTGGCCCACAGTTTTATCGTGCTTATTCTAAGAGGAATTAACACGAAATTCCCAAGCCCATTGTATTTCACATTGCCTGTGGAGAGAATCCCCAAGCAACCTTATTGGGAGCACTTGTTCTGTCTATTACTTATTTCACTGCCATTGACAGAGAGAACTCTCCAGGGAAAATGGTATTTTGCAGGAATTTGAATTTTACTTAAGCCAGTTGTGACAAAATAGCTAAGTGAATTTTCGCCTTTTGAGAGTTTTGGGTCTCCCTTCCATATAAAAAGAAGTAAACTTACTAAAATAAAATCATTATAAAGGATGGTCACATAACAGTCCATGTATAAGGACTATATAAAAAATCCCAGACATCCTTTAGTTGTGGTGGTTTAATTTCTGGAAAAGTTTTTGGGTTGTTCTTTTTTTTTTTTTTTTTTAAGTTTCCAGTTTCAAGCCAAAAATCCACATTTCCACACTCAGGGCACAACAAAGGCCTCTGAAACTGAAACAGAGGGACAAAAGTCACTTTCTTTTTAAAGATCTGGTAGTTGACAGGGAACTACTATGGGGAACAGATGAGAAACAAAGGTTCCAACCAAGTTGTGTGAAAGAGGCAGTCTCTGTTTGCTACCAGACAAAATGGCAGGCACATAGAAGAGCTTCTTTTTATTTCTGTTATGTTCTACGTTTCTGTCAAGAATCGCAAGGAACCTCCCCCCCCCACTCCCCCGGGAGAACTGTCCTGTCCATACCTATCCAAGATCTGCAGACCTTTAGGAGAGCACAGCTGGCCCTGCAGCCAGGCAGAGTTCATGGGCACTGAGCCCGGGCACATGAGAGGTAAAAAGCAGCTTGGCTGCAACCTGTTTGCAAGACAGTACAAGCACACAAGTGAGGACAGTTGCAGAGATGTGAAAAAAAAGCTGGCCCATGGATAACTTACAGTCACTGACAAGCAGCTGGGTTGCAAGCTGGGTGGGACCAGTTCCTACAGAGTTCCTAAACAGTTTTTTTTAAACAGGAAAGCAAAGCTAATACCTATTTTTGCCAAACAATTTAATCGAAAAAGGAAGAAACATTGGTTTTACAGATTGTTCATCCAAGCGTGTTCTTCCCTGAAAAGCACGTATTATCTGCATGCTTTAAGATGAGTCACCAGTATCCTGCTATGTCTACAGAGCAAACAAATTGAAGAGCCAAACCTGTTTCAGGGCATCAGGGAGCAGGCAGTTGCTAAAGGGATAGTTTAGAACTGGCACAGGTTACCTGAGGAGTCTGTGCAATTCCCATCCTTATAGGTTTTTAGGGACAAATCAGACAAATAGCTGCTAGAAATTGCAGGCAGGTGTAAATCAGGAAGGACCGTATTTCACAGACTCTTATGGTTCTATACAGCTATGAAAAGACCTTTCAGGAAGATATTTTGCACTTCATTATCAGCCACAAGCAAAAGGAAAAATAAAGCCAACACCGCACTTTTTATTAATTTACTATCACTCAGAGCACACAGCAATAACTCTGACTTTGAGTAATTATTTTGCTGCTACCCAGAAATTAGGTTCATGGAACAAGTGTTCATTCAGTATTTGCCTACATTAGACTGTTGCTACCTGCCTGTGTAGTAACTCATTATGGTGGAGGAACACATCGTGTTAGCAGACCTGGCCTCTATCTAGTCTTGAGCTGAGCATTTGAGGACTGGGCAACTTCAGCAATTCAAATTTAAAAAAAAAAAAAAAATTAAAAATTGAGCCTTTGGAGCCTAATTGACAAGGGAACTTTATTAACAGGTGTCACTAGGTATGAAGATTTCCCATCTGCACAGAAAAATCTCATTGGTTTTGTTAATTGGGTAATGATGCAGCAAAGCTTTTGGACCTTGATGTATTTATGTAGTAGATGGACAATTACAACATCGAGGATTTTGCTCTAATATTTGCAGGATCACTTGACCCTGCAGATGTTGTCAATATGCAGGATCTGCTGACTGAAATGGAATCCCACTGCCTCCAGTGCCTGCAGGATATACGGCCATATATGATTTACGGTAACTACAGAGTAGCTTGAGTTATAAACAGCTTGTTTAATTGTTCTTTGGAACTTAATCCCAAATTTATTTTTCCTTTGTATTTCTTGGTCACCTCTTTCTGCCAGCATAAGGATATTATGGGGGAAAAAAAACAGTGATCAGCTCCTAGAAAGGTATTGTTTTGCATAAATATTTTAGCAATAAAAGGCTATTGATATTGCACCCTGGCTTCTGCAGAAATAAACCTTTGGGGTTTTTCATCATGACTTCTATAATGACTTAAATGTCAGTAGCAAGGGATGAAACTAGCAAAAAGTCATAAGTATTCTTTGGGTTTTATCCGGTCAGTCTACATGTCTGTGTGTAGTCTGAAAGTCTACATGCTGGGTCAACGGCTTCTTACAGAGACCAATACTGTTTTTCATGAGAGAGTCATAAACCCAAGCGATATTCAGTTATAATTCGGAATTGTGTGGCAGATATGCCTGGAAAGCATAGTGGGAGAAGCCTTCATATGTGCCTGGCTTGCTCTATTGCCCTATTTACCAGCTTACTGTGGACATACCATGACCTGCTTCAGAATTTGTACAAAGCTTACTTCATAAATTTACATTTTGAAATGCAGGGAAAACTCATGTGGTGGGATATAGCATATAACAAGTAACTGATGAAATTCAGGAAGTCTACAGGAAGACCTGCAAGCCAGATGGGAAGAAACAGAGACATCCATGAATACAGTCAGATTGTTGTGATAGCTTAGAGGCACAAACAGTAACCTTAGTTTCTTTCTCCCCTCAACTCCCTGAGCCTTCACGTCTGCTTGGCTTTCAGAAATCCTCATTCCCAGTCTTTGAACCTGTTCAAAGTACATGGCATATGTTTTTCTATGCAGAGGTATATAAATTTCTGTTATGGAATGCTGTAAGCTCCTTGTCACAGGAGGAGTAGCAAGCTGGAGATGCAGGGGACCACACTTCCCCCAGGGTAAAGAAAAAAAGCCTGAAGAACTCATCTACCCTACAGTGCCTGCCCTAGGAAATATCCTTTTAAGGGAGAGCTGTGGAACTGAAATGGTCCAACTACACGAGAAGCGGTATCGTGAGTAAAAGCTGCAAGAGTGGGTGTGTTTGCCAGCCATTGCTGAACTAAAGATAGAAAGCTTTGCTTATGCATTGACCCAGAAGATCTGAACACATGAAAAGAAGGCATTTTCCACTGCCTGCAAAAGGAGAAATTCTGGAAGAAGGGCTCGATGCCAAATATTTTTCTAAGCTTGGTGTGTCAGAAGGGCTCTGGCAAGTGCCTTTAGAAAAACAGCTCATGTTTGCACATATTCACCAACCTTTTTGGGAGACGGTTTCTTCAGACTGCCAGTTGGGTTGTGCTTGGCACCTGAGACATTTTACTGGAAAATACAACATGTTTTTGTTGCTGTAGAAGGTGGTAAGGTTTACAAAGCTTATGTTTTGGTCTGAGGAAAAACAGTGGAAGTGCATGACTGGGGACTTCAAGTAGAAAGAGCTGACACTTCTGGCTAAAGCTAAATAAGTAAAAGTATAAACTTTCTCAAATGAAAGTAATACACTTGTGAGAAAAATGAACACAGTGAGGAATACAAGCAGATTATACTACAGCTGAGGGCATCACAAACTTGCCTGGTTCAACTAAAAAGGAAATGGAGTAAAGTTTTAATGGAATCATAAACTATATAAGGACATTTGTGCATACTGTAGCATAAAAATAATGTTTCTGATCTGCTTGGGAGTGCATCTCTTGCAGCTTTGATATCAGTTGAGGTAGCTATTCAAGACCGAGCCACAGCCTATCACAAATACATCACTTTTTGAAAAAGATAGGGATGTTTGCCTATGCCTATGTGAATATTTCTATACCAGGCTGCAACTTTGCACTAGGAAAGATAGGGGTTTTTTGAATGAGAAAATGAAATGAGAAGGTGCAAAGCAATATAAACACACATCTGCCTTGAATGGAAGCAATGGTTTCAAGTATACCTTTCAGTAGTATGATAGCCCTAAGGTCCTCACACAACGTCCCTCCTAATACTTATGAGAGTGCCCAGTTACTTCACATATCTGCAGGGTGGAACGTGGCCTTGAGCTGTGACTTTGTGTCAGCTGTGCCAGCAGACAAGTTCCAAGCGTTTACCTGTTGCTGTAATTTTTATGGTGGGCTGCTTAGATTTAAGAATTACATTAACTGATAAAGCCTGCTTATGAATGTGAGACCTTGTATGAATTGAGGTCTGAGACCTGCTTGAATCTGGGCTATTGCAGTACAAAGACCAGGAGAAGTAGGAAAAGTCCACAGAAGGGAAAGTTGTCCTGTATTAAGATCACTATGAGGACCTACTCTCACGTGAAACTCAAATCTAACCAAGTTGCAGATTTTTATGCATAATGCAGCATCTGTCTTCACTGATCTCCTCATTTCCAATTTCACTTAAAAACACATGTCTAATCTGTCTGAATTCTCAGTTGCACAATCGCTGGGATCTGTCTGGCAGACTGCTTCTAAGAAAGCCAAAAACCCAAGTATCGCCTGTATGGCGCCTGCATGTTCCTCACACAGTGCCCAAGGACAGCGCCGTGGATAACGCCAAAGCAAATAGCTGTGGAAGGGCTTTGACATTCTTTGTATAGATCAGCAACACATCTTTTGGTATAATTTCCTGTGGTCGCAATTGCAACATTCTTTTTTTATGCAATTGTAACACAATTGATCTTTTGAATTTGTGGCTGGTGAGGAGGGATCCCCTCAGAAGCGTTGGGGAACAGAGCTGTGCAAACATTGAATTGCAAAGGAATGAGTCAGGGATAATATTTCATGTATGCTAAGTAATAATGAAAACTTGAACTGGACATATCCTGATAACTATGTTTTCTAAAATGGGTTCCTTTCCCTAAGGGGGGAAAAACACTAAATGGGAGGACCAGCTCTTTCACAAACACATGGTTAACAGCAGGAACCTAATTTACATACATAAGTACATGCATTATGCATCAGTGATGCTTATACCCTAGTTCTCCAAGTTGAGTGCACAAAACAATACCCGGCCATCGGATATCTCAAGACCTGAGTTCCTATCCTCAAGGCTAGATTACAAGTGTGCACTGTTAAATACAAGTTGAACACAGGAGACGTACATGTCCCATAGACAAAAAGTGCATAGAAAATGAAAAATGACCATACACAGGAGTAAGACTGTGAAATGGGATGGGCACTGGCATAGACTGGGGATCCAGGTCCAGTGGCAGAAGCCTACGGATGTCTTCTCTAAGACATACTCTCCAGCAGTACTCACCCATTTGTAATGACTGAGAAGCACCAGAGCTTTTCTTGCTCCAGAACATGATTTTCCTACATCATCATAAGTCAGTTATCACAGATACTGCATTAACTTCTAGTTGTTAATGAGGAAATCAAATGGCTTAGAGCAACCAAACCCTAAGGGCTTTGCACGTCCTCGGTTTCACTTTCCAGCATGCCTGGCCACTGCCACCCGCAGCAGACACGAGCAATTTGTACAGCAGGTACATCAACAGGTCCTCACCATGCAACTAACTGCAAAAAACCTCACCAACAAAGGTAGGATTTCTGGCCTTCAGCTCACAGCTGAGAGTAAAACTGTACTAACAGGATTCTTCTCAAGTTTTCCTTGCCAAAGCTGAGGTCAGCCCACAAGACCTGCCTTGACACCTGCTCCAACAAGTGCACCCGTGAGACTAGCAGCACCACAAAAATTGGCTCGTCAGTGGGAGGAACGCCTGTTTGCCCAACACATGGCAAATACTCCCAGAGCTTTCCTCCCAGCCTTCAAAATGTAACACACCACTCATACTGAAGTGCTACATTTCTTTGCATTTGGTGATCCTCGTGTGGCTTTTTTCAAACATGGCCTTTGTTTGCTGTACCTCAGTATGGAAAGTTTTGGAAGTGTTACTAAAACATAACAGCATCCCGAAAATTAGTATGTTTCTTCTTGTTCTCACATTTTTCCTGTGTCCTTTAAAATTAGTCTTAATGACACTTTTTTCTTTTTTTTTTGGCCTGTATAGGATCTTCGGACAATAATAGATACTGCATGTTTTGCCCATGAGTAGTTTTGTAAGGGGGTTTGAAAATCTTGGGACAAACTATTCTTAGTTAGCAGATGTCACTAAGGCATATTCTTTATAACAGGTACATTTCCAGTGTCATGTCTTTCATCTTTGCAGGTTATCAGATCCTGTTTAAGGATTTATTGTGAAAAAAGGTGTATGTAGCACAGTCGTGCAGATTTCCGCTCAAAGTGGTAGGTGAATTATATCAACAGATATAGTAAATGGATGGTTTACTTTTTCATAATATTTTCTCTTATAAGAGCAAAAAACTTT
>VYZQ01065288.1:11314-68705 GCA_013400655.1 Mystacornis crossleyi
CAGCAATATTCTAAACATAATCTCCTAGCTACCTCCTCATCCTTTGCTCAGCCTTGCTCATGTGGAGAGCATAAAAAATCAAAATGAGAACTCCTCTCTTAAAAAAACTGTCACAGAGGAACTCTTAAGGAATGAAATTGTCAGGGAACACAGAGACTTGGATTGCCTGCATGCACAGTATGTGTTCAGCCTGTCAACATGGGAAGAATTATTCTAAACTTTATGACTTTTGAATACTATGATTTTTATCAAATAAATTAATATTTTTGTAAATAAGGAAGTTTATTTTGAAATTGAGTAAGTTAAAGAGTTTTACTGTTATACTGTAGGGATTCCAGCCTTTAAACTTGTTAATGACTTTGTTTTTGACACAGATGAAATTCCCTCTAGAGTCGATTCATGTTAAGACACAGCAAGGAGTAATTATGCTATTTTCTGTTTTTTTTCTGCAATACATGGAGAGCTCTACTGAAACTCACAAAGAAGTTTAACAAGTGGCTATGAAACATTTCTGAAGAAAATGAGGACATCAATGGAATCTGCAGAACTCAAAAGTACGTAGTATCACAGTCCTTGCAGTTTCCATTTCATGGCCATGAAACCATAACCACAGAGCAGAATATATTAATCTGCATTCAGAACTTCCAGTAAATGAAATGGTGCAGGTCTGGCTGCTGCTACCTCACACCTGTAGGCAGCTTTCCTTCTGGAGAGAAAGCAATAATCTCTTTTCCTGGTCAAAGGGAACAGCCCACATCACTCTTTTCCTGCAAGTGATGGGGCACAGTGGTGGAGGGAAAGAGAGCAGGGTCTGGATTATGCATTAACTGTGAAGGTGGTGGAGCCCAAACACCTGTGTGGAAGCTCTTCTACAACTCCCAGACTGTTCTCTGTAGTGCTCAGAGTGCTACTCTGACCAGTATTCCATGACCAGGTGCATGAATCCTAAGGAAGCAAGTGCCTCTGTAACCTCCGTGGCAGGGCCCTGGGGCAGCCCGCTGCAGCACGACCTCCCTGAGGAGAGAAGAGCTAGACTGGCCCTCAAGGTGTAACACCTACTGCTTCTCCTGCAGTGGAATCCTTGCGGTGAGTGAGTTAGCTCAGCCTCCTACATCTCAATTATTCTGGTAACATCACATCTATGTCACATAACTTTTCTGTAAAGACTTCATCTGTGAAGTCAGATACCTGAGGTCGAGCATTGGCCACATCCAAGTCATGCAGGGTGACATCCTGAATAATTTCCTTTTTCTTGTGCACATCACCTTTTGGCAAGGGAACATACTCTTCAGCTTCAAGGTCAAATTCCGTAGCATAGATATCACACCTGCCTTGCCTCTGAGGAACAGCAAAGAGAAACCCAGGTATAGAATTAATTTCAGTGCCAAAACCTTGAGTGACATGAACTCGATAACAGGGTTAGTTCACAATTCCAGTTCTGACAAGCTTCAACTGACAATCCAGACATCCCACTCCCTGCTTAGCAACAGGCATACCCTATCTACTGATCAAAGCTCAAAAACCCTGTTGAAAAACACCTGATATTTTCAGCAGCAAGAATATTCCATTCCTCTCTCCCCTTCTTTAAACCATATGCAATTCTTGCTAAAGGACAAATCCAGCAGATTACCCAGAGATTGGGAGAACTATTCAAGATTTCTTTGTAGGTGGGTGATTTATTATATGATAGAAAATATTATGCTCATCCATTAAACAGCAAGTATCACTATACACTAGTTTCTAAATCAGATATGAAAAGAATGCTAACTAATGCAGTATTCCCTTCTACATGTATATATCTTGTGGAGAAAATACCAGAGCGATAAAAGAAAGATTAAATACGCTGCACATGTCAGCCTGAAAATGACTAAAGTTGCTTGGGTTTTCCCCTCTTCCCTTAGAGATGCCTTGATCTTACAGAGAAGAAAACTCATCCAGACAGCATCAGTGATAGCTTCCCTGCCTGATGACCTTAATTGTGAACCGGATCACCATGTTCTTTGGGTGCAAAAGAGACTTTTCTCTCCAGATAAGGAAAGCACTGGGCTCTTTTAAAAATTTCTATGTAACCATTTCATGTCAGTTAAGGTCAATAAATCAGAGAGCCTTCTGACAAAGGCAGAGAAAGGTCTGCAAGAACCATACACCTGCATAAAAGTACAGAACTTTTCTTTTACCTTGACAGCTCCACTGTTTGCCTCAATATAAATAACGTCACCAGTTTCCACTCGCTCCTTCTGCAAGCTTTCAAAAATGCTCGGGTCCAGCTGGAGACAAGCAAACAGCACAGTTGGTCAAAACAGTTCCATATTGTTATGGTAATCAAGGTAAAGAAATTTAGTTTGAAGCTCACTCCCACCAGACAAAATTAAACTGCAGCTCACACCAACAATACCTCTAGGATTTTATAAAGCTGTAACATTTGGAGTAGGAATAGAGAATAAATCTGAAAGATGCACAGAACTCACTGTCTTAGCAAAAAAATCTGCTATCCAAAAGGAAGTGACAGTGCCAGAAACATAATGGTAGCAGCTACAAAACATACCTCTGAGTAATGTGACAATGTATTTATACCTAGGAAACAGTAGTTCTCTAGCTTTCTAGGAAAACTTTTATAAAAAAATCTGGCTATAGCATTGAATTATGTTCCTTGATTTCTTGAGTCCTGATCCTCCGTGGAGCTCTGTGAGGGAGAGTGGATGTGGAATATATTAGATGCCTTTGTTTCTCTTAGTACATGTTTATTCAGTTTTGCTCTTCATTTCCTTGTTTTCAGAGTGAACAAATGAAAGATGATACTTAACAACAGAGACAGCTTTTAGTTCTCTCCTAGTCTGACAGGGAAATTGAATGGAGACAAGAAAACAAAAGGAAAGTGGGCCTGAGTTGGCAACACACCAGCTCAATTTCCAGTTCTCTATCAAATATTCACTAGAGCATGACACCCCGTGCAGAAAGAAAGGATGACAGAAAGAATAATTTATATTTAAAAAGGCAGTATTTCCCTAGCCATCCTGAAAAATTTGGTTCCTGACAATCAGGAAAACAAAACCAAACAAGGCCTTTCTCATATGTTTATTACCATGAACATGAATTTATAGCCAGGGCCAGAGTGCATCACAGACTGAGACAGAACGAAATTCAGATTGCCAACTCAGCCCATTTTTTTGGGTATTAGTAATTCACAAAACTGCATCAGGATCTCTTCCTACCAAAACTCACCTTTAACTCACTGAAGTCATACAGTTGGGTGCTGCCAAACAGAAATAACAGCAGCTGCTAACCAACTGATGATGGGTTTATCTCCTATTCCAATTAGTAGGAGACAAGACCAATATCCAAATATTCTGCATAAAGCAGATAAATGTGAACAGTCAGGATAAAGTTGTCTAGCCAAAGAACGCAGCCTCCTGGCAGCCCCACTTGACAGAGATGGAGATCAAGAGCTTGAAATGGAAATAAGAACTGCTAAAAATAGAAGCTGCAAACCTGAAATACTTAAGGAGATCTCTGAGACTCTACCACACATACCTTCAACTGTTTGGTTCCCTTTGCAGTTTTGAGTCCTATAATTACATGGCTGATGGTTTTGCCATATCCCCCCATAGGATTCTCAGTCTCACAGGGAGTTAGTTCTGTGACTTCTCCTTCATAAACCTCCTTGGTCTCTTTAATCCTCAGCCCTGCAAGAAATTGTTTAGAATAGTTTCAGGATACACGTAGGAGTCTGCTGCTTTACTGTCAACAAAATGTAACATACTGTTGGGCTGCACTACATTTCATGGTAATATTTTACTTCTAAAGGCAGAAAGATGAATTATTGTTCTCTTCTTCAATTTTAAGTGAGAATATTCATCCTGTGCATCAGAATGAAAGCTCAGCCCAAGTTCTGACCTGCGAAGAAGTCTACTAAACTTTTAGAAATTACTTTCTTCTAGTCATTATTACTAGTTCTTGAGGTTAGGATCCGCTGTCTCTTTCCTCTCACAAGAAAAAGGAATTTGTTTGATTTTTTCCCCTATGCTAAAGCCAGAAACACAGATCATGCTCTGAAACTAGTGACATTAATGTAACAGTGAGTTTTACATAATTTTTGGACCATCCGAAAAGCCCTGAAAAGTTAACAGAAAGAAAAAAAAAGTAAACTTCAAAAAACCCTTTACATTTTAGCAACTGAGTTAAAAACATTACGGAAACTGATTAACAGGTATTGTGCTAGAACATTATAAAATTACTGAAGGGTTAATGTACAATTTGAAGTATTTTTCAAGTTAATAGCAAAAGTTGAGATAGATAAAATTTAGCAGAAACTGCTACAATGTAAATTTAAAACTATCTCAAAATAGCTGAAAATTACATCCTCACTTTGTTATTTTTCAGACAGCCCAGCAATCATTAGATTATTTGGGTATCTTCTATTCTAGTCACAATTACTGTTTAAATAACTTGGTTATTTTAAATTGATAAATAATATAGAGCTGACGAGATTTACAGGTAGACTGTTTCAAAGCAAACCCACTATCATCACAACCACCACCACAATTATGTACATTCTAACTACACAGAAGTTCAAAGAATCCACATCTGAAGAAACTCCATAAAGTATTTTATGAGACACACATGCCATACCAAAAATAATGAATGGGCTGTAACAAGATATAAGGAAGTCACCCTGCCCAGTCTGAGGGTATTGTGACTTTATAAAACTTTCCTTGTTCCGTAACTTTTCATTTTGCTTTGAAATAGATCAGACACTTCACCAGTAATTTTGAGCTGCTGATAGGGGCTACAAAGAACTGACAAATACGAGTCTGTCTCCCTCTACTGGGCCCAAATTCAGACCAGATCTGAAATGCGAGCAACAGCATAACTGTGGATAACACAACAAATTCCTGGTAAGAAATGACTGCTTTCTTTTCCTTAAGAGTATACAGAAAGTTGTGTATGAAGTTAATTTCAGTAATTTTTAAAATGTTTTGCAGGTATGCCGAAACACCAGACCTTTGAGTTATAAAACTGACCTAGAGGAGGCTGCATCACACTGGCTCATATGCAAGGAGTGTGAAGCAATATGGGAATCTGCACACTGAAACTACTATTTCCACAAACTGGACCAGGTTTGTTTGTTCTTTTTGTTTTGCTTTTAAACTTGCAGCACAAGCTCTATTCTGCTCTGAAAACCTGGCAGCCTGTTTGTGTCTAGGGTACAATTTGTATGCTGCTGAAGCATGCAATGAATCTTCCAGTTCCACTTCATCTGAAAAGAATCCAGTTCATGTGCTCATTCTGTTCCACAACACAAGTCAAAGCCAAGTCAGCGAGGGCAAACCCAGGGATTTCCTTCAGAAGCCTGCCTCTAATCCAGACTAATGTGCTTTTAAGAGATGTCTCTATAGAAAATATTTACAGATGAACATTATCTGAACAAAGGTAATTGATGCTTTGAACTTGCTGCTGATTATCCTTTGATTTCAAATTAATCTGCATGTGTCAACTATGAATTTCATTCTCAAAAGAGTTCTTAGAGAGATCTCCTACTTCCAAATCAGACACAAATCCAAGGCAGTGACTGTGGGCTGTTCCATGCTTTGGTTCAACAGCACTCCATGGAGCTAAACGGTGCTGGCTTGACCCACTGGCAGGTACAATTTGGCAACACAAGAACAGTTAATACTGTTGAAGTGGCTGCTGCAGCAGTTATTTTTCATTGCACCTGAGCTCTAACATTAGCTGCTATCATCATCCTCCCCAGCTGCTAACAAGCTCTGCACTGGATTAATCTTTCCCAGGTTAAATTTCTTTTAAGCCATACAACAATTTGATCTCTTCATTTCCCACTTTGTCCTTTTATATATCTTATATATTATAAGCTCTCTACTGCATCCCAAACACTACTTGGCCATGAGACAATGTCAAGTCTGTTATTAAAAGACTCTCAACAATAAAAATTCTGTAAACTCAGAGTAACTCCTACTTTCTTATAACATGATGGGTCCAAACCAATCGGATTCTGTAGTTTCCAAGGAAAAAACCCCAACCTTTAAGAAAAAAACCTGATGTTCACATCTCTGATAATTTTTAAAAATTCAAGGCTAAACCCCTTGAAAGTAAAATGCATGATATGAGCAATGATGATGTACACAGAGCCTGCTACCAAGGAGACATACAAACAAACAAAATGCAATAAAACCTAAATGAATACTTTAAGTACTGATGAATGTGTGAGCTGAAGCTTCCCTTGCACCCAGACCCAACTACACTGCACAGAATCATTTTTTAAAAAATGCACCCTTGTAAAATATTTCTTTATCAAGTAGAGAAACTAAAACCTACCTGAGATTAAAACCCAACTGGAAAGTGTTTCATTACAAGAAATAGTGGTTACTAGTCCTTTAAAATATTTCAGAGAATTTTTTTTACACTCATAAAAGTATTCAATAAAGGCTGTGTTATGAAAATGTGACACGGAATTCAACAGAAAAGAATAAAAGAAGTTCCATCTTTCATTAACACTAATATTTGTTTAGAAGTGTCTATTGACATTCAGGGAATGCAGGGAACTAACAATGTAGCTGGCTGTTAAACCTCAGAGAGTTAAAATACTGCTGTCTCTAGAAATGACAACATGGATGGCATAAGTTTCATCTGTTGGTTCAGATTTCCAAATCTCTGACAGGGAACTTCATCACATCAAGGAAATTTTGCAGACTACCGAGTCTCAGTCTTCCCTCCCCCAGGCCCTGCCAGTTTCACAGTAACCAGAAGACCAGAGACTACTGAAAGTTGCTTTCTTCTAAAAGTCAATGGAATACTTTTGTTTCACTGAAGAACTGAGAGACTTCTTCACCCTGCTGCTGCCAGATGAAGTCCAAGAGGAAACATGGTACAAAACAGGAAAATTAACTGTTCGTTAACGTTACAGCCTAAAATCAACTGGGCTCTCTTTAGCCAATCCTCACACAAACAAGGGCAGCTTCTATCTGCATTTATCAGCTGCCAGCAGCAATCGTGTAAGAGATTTTAGACAGTCACTGAGGCTGTATTGCCAATTAAATCAATTCACATCAAACTTGTAAATGCACCGTAGAATTGAGGAAAACAAAGTGTTTGTTTAGTTGGCATGGAACTTTCTTTATGCTCACTGAAACAGTAAGTCAGGTTGATGCTGCTGTTTGGGAGCTCCTGATAAAGACTGTTTATTTAGTAGGGTGAAATCACTAAACAAAAAAACCCAGTAGGAGCATTTTTCTGTCTTCAAGTATTTCTGCTGATGTAAGAAATGAAAAATTATTTTTTCTTTCAGCTTTATTCAGTCACAGGCAAAATGGAGAGGTGAATGTGGAAGATGAGAGAACAATTTAGTTAAGAGTAAACCATAACACAATAATTAAGTTACAGTTTGTAAACAGAAAACCTGACTCCACTAAGTGTGAAAGAGATTCACTAAATTAGGATCAGCGCTGAAGAAAATAAACATACACAAATCTGAGAACATCGTGACCACTGGAAAGTTTTTCCTTTTTAGATGACTGGGAAAAAGCAAAGTAAGTAAAAATGCAAATACTTAATTCTTCTTTTCCTGAAACTTACCAATTGCACGTCGGAAATTTTCCATTAGAACTTCTGTTTTCTTGATCTCAGTGGAATAGACCTCACTTCCAACCATGGGACAAAAGGGAACTTTGCTTCCCAGCTCCTGAGCAATAGCTAAAGCCAAAGCAGTCTTTAAACGGAAAAAAACCCAAAACAAACAAAAAAACAAAACCCAGATTTTAATTTTGAAGAGAATTAAGAAAGGATTCTTTTTTCACAAAGTTAACTTTCTTCATTATAAAACCTTCTATATATCAACTATCAATTTAATGGTAAGACTATTCTGTCTGACATTATTTCTCACATATAACAACCCTCCTCCAACACAGGTCACTTTGGTCAAAGCCTTCTAAAAAACCTTAAAGACACAATACTGGGCATTTGAATTTGACATCTGATACAGATACAAAAAAACCTTAAATAGCATGGGTGAAAAAGTAAACCAAACAAAAACTATTCTGGCTTTTAATATAAAAGTTACTTCTAAAATTTTTTCAGAGCCCGTGTTACCTATGTGTTTAGTAACCTACAAGAGGTGGTTTCACATTAAAGATGCTGAACACACCACTGGGTACTGCCAGGGTCAATGACATGGCAAAAGTAAAAATATAAAGTAGGAAACTATATCAATACACTGATCGAAAAAACATTCTGGTAGGTGAAAACATTTTGTAACCACTACCCTAAAACGGTTTTGACAACAAGTTAAAATAGATTTGGAAATACTTTATTTCATAGATAGAAAATAGAAAAATGATACCTTGCCAGTTCCAGGAGGTCCTGCCAACAGCACAGCTCTGCCAGCCATTTTTTTGCTTTTGATGAGCTCCACTATAACCCCACATGCCTATAAATTAAGTATTTACACTGTTAACACAAATATTGCTATAGTATCTTTTGTTCCAACACTACTTAAAGAGTTTAGAAATAATAGGTTTTACAAAAAGTAAAGATTTCAATTTCATGGACACAAAAAGAAAGACAAGATCAGAAAAACGTAATTTCTACAATCATTTTATCTGACACAGACAATAAAAATCACAGACAAGATAACTCAATCTGTGAGCTCTGACTCCTTTTCTCTCCCGCAGTCCCACACGCAGAGAGAGGTTTGAAAGCAAAGCAGGAAATTAATCTTCGCTGCCTGAGCCGCAGATCCTCTACAGATCCTCTTTCACGGCCAGGCTGGATGGGGCTCTGAGCAACCTGGTCCAGCGGAGGGTGTCCCTGCGCACGGCAGGGGGGTGGAAGGAGACGATCTTTAAGATCTCTTCCAACCCAAACCATTCTGTAATTCTACGATGGATTTATTTGGGCACCGCATTGAAACGGATGCTCCATTCCCTACTTGCATCAAATCTGTTGACTTTTGGTTGGTTCCGCTGCTGTAACACCCCAATTTCTACACCCGACACCCGGGAGACCGTCACCGTCCTTGCGCGAGGCGGGAGCCGAGCGAGTACAGCCCCGATCGCCCCCATCGCATCTCACGCCGCAGCAGCGACACGGGGGAGCCCAGGCACGAATCTCACTCGCTGTCGGGACTTGTCAAACGCCCCGGCCCGGCCCGGCCCCGCGCTCACCTCCCGCGCATTCTCCTGCCCCACGAGCCCGGCCCCCGCCGGCTTGGCGGCGCCGCTCTCGTCCAGCCCCAGCCCCTTGACATGGCTGTGGGCGGCGATGCGCTGGGTCTTCGAGGTGCTCTTCACCTCCTCGATCTTCATGGCGGGGCAGGGCAGGGGCAGCTCCGGCCCGGCCGCCCCGCACTCCTCACACGCGGCCCGCGCGTTACCAGGGCTGCCGGCGCGCGCCCGACGCGCCCCGCCCCCGGCCCGCCATTGGTCCCCGTGACGGCGCTCTCGGCGCTCATTGGGCACGGGGCCTGCCCGTCACCCGCAGGGGCGCAGGTTTTTAGGGTCCGCCCGCCCGTTTCCGCGTGCGGCGCGCGCGGAGGGTCCGGGCAGGCGCGGGCGCTGCGGAGGACTTGGGCCGGGACGGGGGGAGGCGGCGGCGCAGTCAGTGTGCCTGGAGGTGCTCAGGGAAACGCTGGACGTGACACTCGGTGCCAGGGTCTGGGTCACAAGGTGGTGGTCTGTCATGGGCTGGACTCTGTGCTTTCGGAGGTCTTTTCCAACCTAAGTGGTTCTGCGATTCTCTGAATCGGCAGGGGCGGTTTGGGGAGCGGCGAGCGGAGCCCTCGTGGAGGGGGCACTAGCTCGTTCTTGCTCGCAGGTTTCTTGGCCAGCACCGTAAGCACTTTCTGCCTTCCTAGAATCCGATTTGGCGCTGGAGCCAGCGTTTCTCCCCGCTGCCAGGGCTGGGGGAGCCCCGGGTGTCCCCGGCTCGGTGTGGGGCTCTGCCCCTCTCCCTGTCTTGTCGCTTGCCCGCCCGCAGCCGCTGCCAGAGCGCCAGGCAGCCTGAGCCTTATCAAAACCTCGGCTGGCTTTAGCTCACAAAAATAAGCTGAGGCTTTCCAAGGGTGTTTTCTAAAACTTAGTCAAATATTTACAGAATTGTTAAGGTCGGACGGGACCACTGGAGATCATCTAGTTTAACTCCCCTGACAAGGAAAGTAAGGGTGGTCCCTTACCTGCTCCGTGTTGCTCACTAGTTTTTAGCATTCAGTGAAACTGCAGAATAGTTCTATTCCACATCTCAAAAGCCCTCCTGTAAGCATTTGCGGCTGTGACATGTGCTGCACCTACAGCACGTATTCCTTATGAGCTTTGAGCAACTGAAATGGGTAAAAACACTCCAGCTTCTCAGCAAGTCGTTTCATGGCCTCGCAGAAACCTCCACGTTTCATGAAGTCTGTGATGCCACAGCTTGTAGGCTGTTACTGCTCCTAACTGCGGTTTGGTGGTAATTCTGCTGCTCCTTCTATGAAGGGTTTAAAAGCTTAATATGGAGCTCACTCCCAGTGAAATTTTAGATGGGATCTGGGAATCTGCAGTTCTAGTGAGTTCTCCTTGTTTGTAGCTATTGTGATCTCTCCCACAAGAAAGACAGGGGGCTGTTCCCATGGATATACAGAGTTGTCCGTGATTATAAAACCGTGCCTGTGTCTGCAATGTTTAAAGCCAGTGGATTGATGTGGTATGAGGCAGGACTGGTGTCTGGTGCCATTTTGGCTTTCTTGCGCACTGCCAGGGGAATTGCAAAAGCAGTCCTGTGACAGCACAAGCTCAGAGAGCAGTTTTAGGCAGGATGGGAGTTACGGTTCGATTTGCAAAAGCCCAGTGGACCATATACATGCTATTCACTCCCTCTTTGTTCAAGAGCTTCCATTAGTTTTGTTATGTCATTTGGCAAAGAAAAGACTTTGCTATTTGTTGCTTTCTTTTTAATTGTTCTGTCAGTTTATATTTACATACTCTAGTTTAAAATTGTAATTACAATATAATTGCACACATGTGTGGTTCAACACCTTTGTAAGGGTATCCTGCTATGCAACTGTTCAGCTAAGAATTTTTGACTAACAAATATGAGCTATTCTTTAAATAATTAGAAAAGTGTGTGTGCCATTAGACTCTGTACATCCTCTCAGGGTCATATTAGTCACAGAACACAAATGCCTAATAGGTACTGAGCTGCAGACTTTTTCCTTTGTAAGAGAGCAAATATACAACTTTGATTTCTCCAGTGCATTAAACTGCCGCAAGTGCTGTGGGTAAGTCCGGTCAGAGTTCAAGTTTCTGCCAGTGCTGGAAGAATAATTAGCAAGTCTGGTAGGAGCTCTGAAGGCACTGATGTTGCTATCAAGGGGTTCAGGCTAGGTATGACCCTCCTTTTCAAAAGGGTGAAATACATAATAATTTGTTAACTTAGACTGAAACCTATCCATATGGTCCATGTTATCTTGTTTGATGTTGCAGCAAGACCTGTTTTTGAGATTATGGCATTTCAAAGTCTATTTAATAATATTTGCTTATTTATTTTTGGTGAAATTTAATATACAGGAATGTAGATAGTAGGAATAGAGAATTGCTGTTAATCTTCTTGGAGGAAGGATAGAAATATTCTATGTCTATAAAAAACAGATATGCTACATAAGGTTCTTCAACTTTAGAAATACTAATTAGGGATTTTTCCTGCTTAAAGTGGATAACAAACAGAGAGTTAATTGTTTGTCTACAGCAATAAGGTGTTTCAAACCCAGAATTTAGATCCTAAAACTTCTGTCTGCTAGTGACCATTGCTGTTTAGTAAAGAAAATCTTCTGCCGCACTGAAGGTACAATTTTAATATTGACCTGCAGGAAACATGATTAAAATTATTTGGGTTTGTGTTTGTAGTAGAAGACGATACCTCAACAGAAATAAGAACAAGTAAAAAATAGTTTGCTGGATAAATGTGAGGCTGGCTTCTCCCTGTTTTTTGCTCGCAAGTATTACTGAACTGTGCTAGGCTTGGCATTACTCATTGTATTGATTGTTTCACTCATTCCATTTGTTCTTTGAGCGTTGTCCTGAAGTTGCAGTTAAAAAGGGGCAAAAGAGGACATTCAGATGAGGAAAAATAAACAATAATCCTTTAGACCACACAGGATTAATTGTTTATTCCCCAGAAAGAGCAGAGTACAAGTGGAACTACTGGGAAGTTTAGAACTGAACTTCAGTAGTGCAAATCATCTTTTATAGCTGGTGTCTTGTGTTGTGATGCATCAGTATGAGGAAATATCAAACCTCAACTTTTACATGATTTTTGTGATTTATTTTTTAATAGTTAACATATTAAAGGGGGAGGATAAAATAATTCAATTGCAAAGCTTGAGTCTTCTTTCTCCTTTGTCCAGGCCACCAGATGGAACATAAGTAGATTGTGCGACCATTCTGCCCAGCTCATTCTATGGATGCTTTGAGTATAATTTAATATTTCACTAGCCAGCTAACCAGAAAAAATAATACCTGTCACTAACAGTCTGAACTGTTATTCTCCAGGTTTAATCAACTCATTTTACCAACGTTTCTTTTGCCCCCTGGTTTGAGGTCTCCTATTTGGCACAGACGTCATGCGATACCCGATGTGGGAGCCGGAGACTTGAGAGCTGTTTTCCTAGACTAAATGTTTGAGGTTACAGGACGTGGCCTAGTTTCACATAAGCTTTCAAATTTCAGTGGGACATGCTGAATCCTGAAACTGTCAAATAGTGTATTATTTTTGGAGTGAGAGAGAGTATGTGTGTGTGAGTGTGTGAATGACCTTTACATTTTTACCCTATCCCAAAAGTCTGACTTCCTGCCCTTTCTCCCATGAGTCCATAAACTTCAGCAATTAAAGTGAACATGTTTTAAGGAAGAAATTCCATATAGAGAGAACAACTGGGACGGAGAATAGTGTATTTACGGGAAAACAAGGAAAACAGCTAAATGCTACAAATTTTGTGAGGGATAGAGAAAAATCTGGAGAAGCTGGGATTCTTTCATTTGGCCAGGTTCCCCTCTCCCTCTTAGGAATACCAAGACCTTCGTGTAGGGAGTGGTGTAGTGGTAGTGGTCATGTCTTGTTTTGTTCCCTGCAAAAGAAGCTGGTTTTTTTCTACTCTTCAAAGCAATAAGAGTGATGTGTCCTACTGAATGCCACAGTTTAATTTCCAAGTCTGTAATTAATTCTAAAACTTTATAAGCTAACAGAACTTTTATTCAGCTAAGTGCTGAGTAAAAGTGCTTATGTCTCTCTTTGTCAGATTTCTTCTTGATATCGGTGATTTAAGTTATTAATTTCACAGGTACTACGTGCACTCTAGTATTTCCTCAAGTGACATGTGGCAAAATCAGATCCACAGGCTCTAAAATCCTGGAGACAGAGGTATGTTCTGAGTGGTAACAACAAAGCTGTAGGCATTGGGGCTTTTTTCCTTCCCTCTACATAAGAACAATTGCTTCCCTATCTAAACAGTTACAAACCTTTTCTGTGTCTAAGGGGAGAAAACCAAACCCCCATTTCTACCTGATACTCCTCCTTCTTGCAGGTCACTCAGGACTAAAAGAAGGGCCACCACTCTTATGTGAAGAGTGGAATTAAATCTGTTTTCCTGCGAATTTTTATCCTCCTTCCTCAGCTATCCTTAACAGAAAGAATTATCTTTTTAAAATACCATTAAGTTCTATCTAGTATCCCCCTAAATTCTGGCTGAGCAAAGTGCATTGCTTTGTGAAGCTGGCAGACCAAAATGGATCTCACCTGAGCTCTGCTGTGGCCTCTTAAACTGTGACTATTGAAATGGGACCTCCTTGACATCACTGCTAGTTTTCTCAAGAGTTGTAGAAACTTTTCGGCCTTTCTACTTTGTCAAGGCTCGTTGAAAATGGCTGTTATTTTAGAAGATTTGGGAGGACCTCTGGATACTACCTTTTCTGGTTGAGACTCAGACCTTTTCCCACCTCTTCCTTCTGAACTCATCTGAAAATGCTGAAAGAAAAGAAGGGTAGGTAATATAATACAGGGATATCTGTGGATTCTAACTGTTTAGGGCCTTATGGGAATTGATGTAAACTTTCCCTTCCCTTTGCAAGTGCATGTTGATGTAACAGATTCAGCACAAGGAAGTGTATATGAGCCTTATGATTTAACAGGAAACTATTCAAAGCCTGGGAACTGGGTCTAAAAAATGACATTATGCTTAGTTTGGCTCCCATGACAGAGCTTCCATCAGGCTGAACTATTCTGCTCAAGAAGCTGATTAGCCAGGCTAGCTCAGTATTCCTTATATATTATGTGAGTTCATGTCTTTCCTTTAGGGAGACAGTTGTCTCTCAAACAGCACTGAGTGCTAGGAAGAAATGCAATTCCTCCCCCCCGCCCCCTTCATTGAGTCACTGAGTCTGTAATCTTGACTTCCATGTGTTTGGGAAGGACGAGTAATTTGCATCCAGCTTTCAATATAAAAGAGTTTGGTTTAAACTGTTGTTATATAAAGGAGCTTTCTTCATAAGAAAAAGCCTGGAGTTTGGAGTCAAAGCCTAAAATCCAAATCCATGATGTTGACAGTAGCCTTAGGCAAGTCATTTTACACTTCTGGCTCATTCATTAGTCAGATGTGAGTGTTATTATTATGAGCAATATGTATTACTGCACAGAGTGAGCAGAAAAGCGACAGCACTGCTCTCAAAGAAAAAAAAAAGAATATAGAACAAGTCTAGTCTACTTTGACACCTGTTGGAAGTCCGTGACACAGTCTTGGTTTCTTGGTTTGTAAAGAGATGTTATCATTTGAAGAGGTACTTTGGGCTCCTTAGTCACTACTGGAATGCCAAACTTAATCCTGTAGTGCATTTGGCCCCCTGTGCTCCCTGGGTTATCAGTAAAGCCAAGTGACTTACATCAGTGAAGTGATCCTGCTCTTAGCCTCTGAAATGTCCTCAGACCTCTCCAGTGTTCATCTACCTGTTGTTGTCTGTTTTGGTAGTGCTAGCGGTGGTTTCCAGGAGAGCTGTTCATCACTGTTAATAAACTTGGATTCTTAATCCATTAAGGGATATGATTTTTAAAGCAGCATCTTACCTAACTTAATTATGCCTTTACAGGAGGATGCAAGCCTAGAAAATTAAGTGTATGAAGAGTAAATGACCTGCTTTTTCACGTGGGTTTGCAAACGTCCATGCGACTTTGAAATCAAAGCTGGTCACCACGATTCCAGCGGCACCGGGGTGTCCTTGGGGGCAGAATGGAAGGGGTGATGTGACAGTGAGCGGGTTTAAGCGGCCCTGCGGTGTCAGCTTAGCGCGGGCGAGATGAGCGCGAAGGTGCGGATGCTCAGGACAATTACAGTGCCCCCTTCCCCGGGCTGCTGGCTGCCAGGCCGGGCACACACCGGGGAGAGGGCCCAGCTGTTGGGCACGTGTCCTTCAAAGTAACCTGTCGAAATTGCCCCTCCTTGCAGCGGCTGCCTGGCAGGGGCAGAGCGGTGCGCTGGGGCGCGGTGGTTCCCGTGGCCAGCCGCGGAGCGGACGAACGGCGCGGCANCGGGGGTGGCCGCCCCGGCCCGCCCCGGTGGCTGTCGCGCCTTCCGGGGGGCCCCAGCCCTCGTTGGGGTCCGCGCCCGGCGGGGCCGCGCCCGCCCATGTCCGCGGTGGGAGCGGGGCCGCCGGGAGCCGGGGTCTCCGGCTGTGCCCAACCCAGGGGACGGGGGGTGTCAGGTTTTTCACGGACCTGACGAGTTTGCTACACTTTCTCGTAGTTGCTCTGCAAATAAGGAACCAGTGCTCATAGAAAAGCACTTTGTACATGTGAGTTCTTGGGGCGCTGTTTGGATGGTCAGGTGTGCTCAGGTTTCTTACGCTTTTCGGGGGAAAAAAAGTTTTATTTATTTTGTATGGAGGCCCTGTTAATGGCCTCGAACGGCCCTATATATTCCTATTTTCTTTCCTGTTGAAGCTGTCAGTTTGATATCTGTAGTTGAGAGCTGTGATACAGTTGCTGGACATGCCCATGTTGTCTTGGAGGACACTACAACCAGGGAGTTCTAACATGATAATTTTCGGCTTAGAAATAATCTCGTGGATTTTGGTAACTCTACAGTTTAGTCCTCGTAGGTGATACCGGAAGGTTAATCTGGTTTGCATTAGGATTTATTTTAAATTAGTTCACCTTGTTATATATCCCCCTCCTATTTCTTCTAAAAAGCGTTAGGAGGTGGTCGGTGCTTGACTAAGGATGTGATGGAGTCACAGCTGCACGAGTTTAAAGTAGTCACAGGTTGATGGAACTGCAGGAGTCAGACTGCAAGTTTAGTTCCTCTGTGTTTTCTCTGCCAGTGTCTCTTTAGTGACAACTTGCTGGTAGTTTTGTAGGACAGTGTTTCTTCTCGGCTAGACTGAGGTTCAGGCTGAGTTACTTTTCACGTTGTATGAATTTAACCCCCTTTTGAACAGTTCTGTTATTTCCAAGTTGCATTAGTGGTAACTACCTTGTGTTGTTTGTGCTTCTTGTGGGTAGGATAATAAATATTTACTTATTTGTCGATTTCACCAGCAGTAAAATGCTCTGTGTCCTCAATATGTGCTCCACAGCTGCACGGGGAGGAGTGGCTGCGTGCTTAATTCCAGAAACCTGTGGTCTTGTAGTCATCTCTTGTACTTGACAATCCCTTATCATTCTTCAGTAACTGTAAGCACCTGATTATCTTCTAAAGAGCAAAGTTTACTTTGGCAAGTGTTTTTTGGATGTACTGAAGAGTCACTTGTAGTCAGACATTCCTTTCTGCCAGAAGCAACTAATCTGAATGGTGTAAACTTTCTCATGAAGGGGACATGGGAAAACTCAGAAATCATCTTTAACCAGTTTCATTTTTCAGTAACTTTATCACTTATTTGGGGTGGTTATTTGATAGACAGACTTCTTACTGCTTTCTGTTATTTTTATGAAGATCTTCAAGGTATTTAGGCGCAGCTGTCCCATATCAGCTGAATAAATGATTCAGATTTGCTTATTGATAGGCCGTGCAGGGAGAAGGCCATGGACTGGATGAGATGACATGACAGAGCTTTCTTCCCAGCAGAAATTATTCTTTACAGATGGTAGTTCAGACACATAAGCACATCAAACTCACTTAGTTCCAGTTATACCAGGTTATGGATCTTACTGAAAATAGTTGATTAGTGTGACTTACTGCAATTCTGTGTGTTAAGAAAGGGTTGTAGAGAAAATGCAGTATTGTGTTAGTAGTTTAAAGAATAAAGAAATTCAGTTTTCTGCTTGATAGCATAGATGTATCTTGATAGAAGATACTTCTTTTGTTTTTTACTACCAGGTTGGAAAGGGGAAACCTTGTGATAAAACCTGATCTGTGCCTGTGGGAGTCCTTAGGTGCTTACAGATTTGGTGTGGTTTGGTGAAACTCAAACTGAAGTGTAGCATGTCTTGTGTAACAGGATACATTCTTTGGTGTTCATGTGTGTTTCAATAATGCCAACTTTTTCACCACTTCAGGAATGGAAAGTGAGTCCTCCTAGATAATGATACTTGAAAAATTTAGGTTATTTTCGTCTACTTCCTTGTCACTAAGCATTAAGGGTTCACCATTCCAAACATTTTCTCTGCAACCAGGAATGCCACTACTCTTTTCTTTTTGATGGAATGTGTGATTTCCCTGTTACTACACATTTTCTCTATATATGGTTTTTAAATAAGACATAAGTGCAAAGTGCTTTATCCTCCTTTGTTTATTCTAAACCTCATATTTCCCATACCTCTTTAAAATATCACTGTTCTGAATTGAAATCTTGGGGGTAGCTATAGGGGGAAGTTAATCTGCAGAAAACTGTGGGCAAGGGAGCTGGATGTGAGGATTTGGAAGGTGGAATGACCTTTCAAAGAGGTGAGAGGGCTGCTTCCAGCCTCTGTGTTAGTCAGGTGCATGCAGGATTTGCAGGAGAAGCTACAGCTGTGAAAATGTTATTGCATTTTCTTACTGTTTGAAGCTCTTTTTTCACTGAAGGTGGTATAAACTAGTTGTCTTCCCCCTGAGTGATCCCATCTCATGGAAACTGTCTGCTGTGGCTGAGCAGCACCAGCATTGTTCACTCAGGTCTCCCATGGGGTGCGGAGCTCAGGGGGTTCCTTCTGAGGAGTCACTTTCTGGCTCTTCTCTCCCAGAGTGTGATTTTCACCAGTGGTGTTCCAGGTTATCTGTTCCTTTAAACTGTCATCTTTTCGGTGCTCCCAGAGTGCGCTAAGGGTTAATTGATAGCTGATAAATCTGCTCACAGATTAAATGTTACTATTTACCACTCTTTAATATATATCTGTATGTAGCTAATTCCTGAAGTGAATTTTCTCATGTCAGAATCTAGTAGTACATTTTTGCCATGCTACGCCAGGTAGTGCTTGACCTTGTGAATACTTCTCAGTCACTCACAAGATACTTGTTCAGACACAATACCTTCAGATTAAATGAATGCAGAATATTTGAGCAGTAACCAAATGGAATGAAAAATGGAAGTCGTATTTCATTCTGTGTGGCTACATTTTTCTTGCGAAGCTTGTCCTTGAAAACAAAACATATCAAATGTTAAATCAAAAGTGTTTTGTTTTGGGTTGGTTTTTTTTCTTTACCTGCATGCTGGGAATTGGAAATGTTGCAGACAGTTTCACCCAACATGTTTTGTTCAAGTTTTAGCTGAAAGGTGATAGTCAAGGTTGGAATGGAATAAATAATAGTCACTTGGCGTACTACATCATGCCTTTCACTTGTATTTAAACCATACTGGTTTATATTCTTTAAAGGCTCCTGTGTGTCTGTGGCAGGAAGGCATTAATTCAGTGGGTAGCTGTATGGCTTGGACGGTGCTATGTATTTCTTTTTGTCTGACTCTTTCAAACAATAAGAACAGAACTCTTTATTGAAAAATAAAATTTCAGACTTTTCCTGTGCTTTAGCAGGATCTTGTCTCAGGCAGTGCAACAAAGCCAGTATTTACAGCCATTTGCGTCTGACTTGCTAAGGAGAGCAAACCAACCTGAGTAACTGAACCTTAAGGGCCAATTCTGAGCTTGTCCCAAGCAGTAAGAAGCACCCACGTCAGGCTTATACTTGGTTTGTGCGCTGAAGGAATGACTGCAAGATGCAGGACTGATACTTTTGTCATTACTGCATTGTTCTGTTGCTGTAGAGATTTAGGGTGGTATTTTGGATAAAATTTCACAGTGAGAGGGCGTAGTTTCTATCATAGCACTATAGGGTTTTTTAAGCTTCTGTTCTTTTGTTCATGTTCAGCTCCTGATCTTCCACAAAGCTGATGTTAATGTTGTTGAAATAAAATAAGAGTTGCTTTTACATTTGTTTGTCAGAGACCTGTGCACCCAGTAGAGTCTGGAATAGTTTCTCAAATGAGTTCATCAGGAAGGGATGCCTGCAGAGAGGTTAGACAAGTTAATCTGCCAGAAGAAATTCAATCCCCATATTTCATTTTAAGACCACTTTGCGTAGCAAAGTAGTTTAAGCAGTAGCAGATTTTTTCCTTGCTGATGGTTAATTTCATGCCCTACAAAGGGTCAGCACACTAATACAGGAGAACATGATTACCTCATCCCAGCTTCCCCCACACAGGCAGCCAAGGGACACCGAGTGTTTGCTTTAGGTGAGCTGTTGTCAGACGCCCTTTATCTGTTTGATTTCAAGATGGGTCCTCAAAAGAACTTCTAAATCAGAAAATTGTCTTTCTTTTTTTCTTTTTCTTTTTTTTTTTTTTCCTATGAAGTTCAAAGGACAGAGTATCCTTATAGGGTTTTAATTGGAAAGCTGCTGCTTGACCCTGGTTGTCTAAACCTGGGCTGGGGGGAACTCTGACAAACTTGTAGTTTTGTAATCCTTATGCCTGTCTGAACCTTTGACCTTTTTACTTTATAACTAGAGCTTCATTGTCACCATTTGTCCCCGCAGTTCCTTTCAAAGAAAACTGCCTTGCAAGTGTCTGTTTCCACTTTGCTGCTGTGTTCGGCTAAGGAAGGGTATTAATTCATACCTGATACATTGGAGGGGCCAAGACTTTTGAACTTGCACTAGAGCTTGGGGAGGGGGAAATGAGCATAGCAAAAGCATGTCTTGCTGATGCAAATGAGTACAATGAAAACAGGCTTGGGAGATCAAGGGAAATGTGGTCTTGCTACCAGCATTCAGATTCAGTCAGACGCAGATTATTTGTGAGATTAACATATCACAAAACCCCCCACCTTTTATCACAAATCAGTTGTTTTGCTGAGTTTGTTGTAAGCTTTTAAGAGGATTTGTAAACACGGGGTTACCTTTGCATTACTGCAGTGAAAACACACTTCTGTCGATGTGAGCTTTTGTTTGTTGAGACCTGTGTGAAGATGTGACAGTTCTTGGGTTTTTTTTTTTTTATGTTCTAGGTGAGGGAGCAAGTAGGGTTTTATAGCTGTAGTGTATACGTGGATGATTTGCTGTTGAGTGCAGATGTTGAATGAAGGGAAGCCTCTGGAGGAAGCAGTGCCTTGTGTTTAGTGGATATCATTCTGTTCAGAGAGAAGTCCCTGGAGAGTCTTGAGAGCTTTGGCTGCCAGCTTGAAGTGAAAGTAACATAATAATGAACCCTGTTCTGGTGGAAAAAAAAAAGAAAATTAACATACAACTCTTGTGTAATTCCTATCCACAAACCTTGATGTAGTGGTTGATGTTATGGAACTACTCATGGGTCAAGAGACTTCAGCTAGTGCTAGTGGGAATGTTTTCTAAAACCTATTAGACTCTTTGGGTTCATGGTGCTTGTGAATTGCTGACACTGCTTTGTATTAAAATTTCAAATAAACTTTATTTCTGTAAATGAAATCGAAACAGTGTTTTTTGTGTTTTTTTTTTTAAATCACTGTAATTTGGCTGGTGCCAGATATTTGCCTGACAACACAAAGGAGTATTTTTATTGACATTTTAAAATGAAAGCCACTTTTTTCAATTAAGGAGTTATGCATGAAGAAAGGAAACCAGTGTAAAAATTTTGTTGCTTGGTCTCCACAACCTCCAAAGTGGAACTTCATCTCCTGGATGTTGCAGTGCACAAGAGGGCAGTGTTTGCTTGCGATGTAGGATCTTAGGGATAAGTACTCAGGGTAACAGGTCAGCATGGGGGGAGTGACCTCACTGTGAATCGAAACAGAATTAAGTAGAAGATTTGGAACACAACTCTGGGTTAATTTTCTCGTTCTTAAAGAAAACATCCTCTGGGTTTTAAGGAAAGTTAGTCTTATTTCATCTATAGTTTGGGTAGTGCTTTTTATACCTTAAGCAATAAAAACATATGGGGGGTTGTCTTACACGTGACGTGAGACACAGATGACAGGTGAGAAAAAAAAACTGGTTTGATGTGGGGACCATGGAATTTAGTGTGCACAATTCTTTTATTTCCTTCCCCATTTCCCCATGTCTTTTAATAACTGGGCAAAAGCAAGCTAGTTGTACTAAATCTGCTTTGAACCACTTCTGTGTGAAATAGGATTTGTTGTGTGAGATTGGGTAGAATAAAACTTGCTACCAGGGTACTTTAAAATAGGGGTCTTGTGGAATTTTTATCTGTCTGTATCATAACTTCAGTGGTTCTAACTTTCTCTGTATTGCATTGCTTCTTGTTTCTGGGGGTTTTGTGAGTGATGTGACAGTGGGACTGCTGCTATTATTTCTGTTCTATGCCCTTTTTTGCAGTACTGACTTGAAGCTGATTTCCCTGTTAAAGTTACACATGTTCAACAACTTCCTAAACCTCCTAAACCTAAGCAGTAACTCTTAGGTAATATTAGAGGCCAAAGCAGAGGGAGTCTTCTGTTCATTTTATGGGTCAAAAAGTTTACAAGGAGCAAGAGACCCATCTTCTCCTGATACCAAATTTATGGTGAATAATCACATTCTCTTCTGCTGCTTCTTAGAATCCTATCAAAAATGTGCTGGTTTCTGTGTTCGATTTAAAAAATAAAAATAATTGTGCATTTTGTGTTTGGAAGATGTGATTTATAATGGAATTCTCAATCTTAAAATGCAGATTTTAAGCAGGAGTGTTTTTATTGAAACTTGTTTAAATACTGAATTGTCCATTGCTATTATATGATACTTTTTCTACAAAGCTTCTGAGAGATTGTGTTTGTTTGCTTGTATACAACAAAATTGTGCTATTTGCCACGTTATTTGGCACAAAACCATGACAGCTTCTCGTGAAAACTTAATCACCAAGCACTGTAATGGTGCTGTTCAAGTCTGTTCTATCCTTTTTCCTATTGGTTTAAAAATGAAATTTCTTTGTTCCAGCATACTGTGTGCAAGAATTCATCAAATAACCACTTTTCATTTCACTTTTGCTTCATGGTTATTCTTGCTTTAAATTATTTTGTAAGCTGTTTGGAAGAGTGGGGAAGCTTCATTAATCAATTTTTAGATGTTTTAAAATATCAGCTAATGTAGTGAAGTATTATAAATAACTGCATAAAATCTAGAACAACTTACTGTAAAAGATGAAGCATGTTTATAGTTAAATTTACCCTTGTCAAAATAAATTTAAAGCACATTTTTCAAAGCATCATTTTTACTGATGATGGATATGCTTGCTTGCTAAATAGTCCAATTTAGCAATTCAGTGGTCTGCTAATCGACAAATCAGCATTATAAGGTTCTACTGTATTTGTTCTGCATCTTGATTTAGAAGTTGTCTTCAATTAGTAGATGCTAGATATAAGCTGAATGATATGTTGCTTATGTATAAGCCCATTTTTAATAGCTAGTTAGCTTGATGGAGCCATGAACTGAATTTCCTTAATATATTTGTTTGGCTTTTTTGTACTAGAAATAATAATACATATTCTTGCATGGCTGTTGTAAAGTACTATTTATGAAAACCCCTAGAAAAACAAAATGCAGATGGAAAAATTGAGGTTATAGTTGTAAAGCAGATGAGCAGATCTCACTAAGTGAGCAAACCAAACCCGCACACTGTCGTTGCTAAAGTTTGTTAAGTGTAATAAAATGTTGTTTTTCCTTGTGGCAGTGAATCATTTTCTGTCTGGGAACCCTAAGGTTGGCCTGGCAAAGCTGAAGAGCAAGGGCAGATGCCCTGCAGTGGTAATTTCCACTGGGTTCTTGAACACACTGTGTTCCGTGGGTCACAGCTCATAATGGGGTAAAACTGAGTGAGAGCTTCAGCAAAGAGACCTGAACAGCTCGTACGACAGCTGGGATTGCAGAGGTACTGGGCATTCTGTGAGAAAATATTCTGTGTGCTATCTGTAAAATTCAGATTAAGTAGCTGTTCTGATGTGCTTCCTTTAAACTATTTGCTTCCAGAAAGTGTTGCGGGCTAAATAAATACCAATAATTCTTATTTCCCATCTCCTTATCAATTATTTTACCAAAATGTTCTTGCACAGTTTATCTAATCTCTTCAAGTGAACATGAAATGGTTGGTGTTGGCTTCCAAATTGAATTACAATCTCAGTTTCAAACTTAAGATGTTTAATCCTACATTAGATTGTAATTATCAGCATTACCAGCACTAGGGGTAGTTGGGATCAGACAAGCAATAATAAATATATATATATATGTTTAATGTAACAGCAGAGGGAATTGGTGAATAGTAGAAGGAGAAGAAATGCAATAGAGAGGGTAGTGTAAATAAAAATGAATAAATTTTATTCAGGAGCATCATGGAGGTAAAGGATGATAAGGGGGAATAAAAATTGAGGTTTGAATTTTGAGATTTATAGAAGTTGATCTGGGTAAGAATCCAGGCTCCCTCACTTTGGGCTCTAGAGAAGAGATGATTCATTTGGGCTTACGATTTTGCTGAGAAACTCCTTTTTACTTCATGTTATAGAAGGATGATGATGATGACTCTTTTGTCCACTGCAGATCTGTTCTCTTCTGCAGTACTGGAAAAATTAATTTAATACAGTTGCCTATAGCACTTTCTTTTGTGCTTATATTTTCATTTGTTTTCTGTCTTATTTGGGATGCAGCATATGATTGGCATATGAGAGTAGCTGGTATTCTTGGATCTCAGGAGCTCTTTTTAATTGTTAAACTTTGCCTTAACATTTTTCAGCCGAGTTTTGCCTGTCTTGTTTCCATTAAATGCATTGTAGAGCAGGTGAACATATTTAGATACGATTCTCCTGTATATGTATAATTTGAAATGGTCTTTAAGAGCCTGTTGGGTAAAGAAAAGCTGTAGAAGTGTTTCTTCTATGGAGTTGTTGATAGAACTATCCTATTGTATTAATAAGAATAGGCATGGGAAATGTGTTTTTTGGTCATAGATGTTTATTTGTGCTTAAATCTACTTCGCTTATATTAAAAATTAGCTTTCCAGCAGTATTTCTTTGGGGCAGAAAGTTTTTGAAAAAGTATGCAAAAACTGCATTTCAGGGAGAAAAACAAAGTTGTATCTTTCTTTTTTAGGATCAAGAAGAGGGGGAGGGAAAATGGTTTCCTTGTATTTGCCTGTGCTGTTGGATGGAAGACAAAGCTCAGTCTCTCTTGCTGACTAATGTCATCATCAAGGCATTTTTTTCTCCCACAGAGCAATTTTGTCTCCATCGAGACCCCCACAGCCATTGGCAAGACCACGGCCTGAGATTAAATCTCACGCTTGGGTGAAATTCTAATGACTGTAATTGTTTCCTCTTTTTAAGGCTGCGGTCCCCTCATCAAAGAGCGGTGCGGAAATGATGCAGTTATGTTGTAAAGAGAGAGGTCACGATTACCTGAACCTGTGGTTGACTTTGGGGGGGTTCTGTGCCGTGCGCTGGCAGTGGTTATCCGCGCTGGCAGTGGATATCCACGCTGGCAGTGGTTATCCGCGCTGGCAGTGGATATCCACGCTGGCAGTGGTTATCCGCGCTGGCAGTGGATATCCACGCTGGCAGTGGTTATCCGCGCTGGCAGTGGATATCCACGCTGGCAGTGGTTATCCGCGCTGGCCTTCCAGCGGGTGAAACCCTTCAGAGCGCGGCTCCGAGCGCGCACAGCGCCGGCGTGGCCCCGCTCGGCCCTCGCTGGCCCTGGGCTCTCGCGCCGGGTGAGCGTGGCAGCAGCAGCTCGTGTGTGTTGGTCACCTGCTGACAGGAGGGAAGAAGAAGTAAATGTGAGCTGGGGGAGGTTTCTGTGAGTGATCCCTTGCAAAGGGCTCGGCACCCATCAGCCAGCGTTACCCCTCACGGTGCTTATTGGAGGTGTTCAGCATCTCGAAGGACGGCACCAGCGTGGTGGTGCTGGTTGTGGAGGAACCCAACATAAGCGTGAATGTGGATGTGAAAAGAATTACAGACAACTTTGTAGAGGTAGATTGCCCCATCCTGCAAAATTGGAATGTACGTGTGCAGCAGTGTTGCTGTGTGATGGAAAGATTCAGATAAGTATTTTGTGTTATTTGGCTTTATTGTGCAGTTCTGTATGTACACAGTTTTGGGATTGTACTGTCCCCTAACTCTGAAGATTTATGGAAAAAATTACGAACTTGTGCGTGAAGTAGAAAACATTTTGAGTTTGTACTCTAATTTAGGAAGTATCCTTTAAAGACATCAAAAGAACTGACCGAGACACATTTCATCAGAGAATAAGGAAAATGGTTCAAATAGTACCCAATTTTAGGTATCTAGGTTGCATTTAGAGACTAAAGAAATCCCCAAACTTTGTCATTCTTAAAAGCATTCAGCACTAGAATCTTTTCCTGATCTCTGAAATGATGAGTATTCAGTTTAGAGTATTAAAAGGCTTATCAACAAAAAGTCACCAACTGTCAGCAGTGTTCACCTAAGAGAGTAGCTTTGGGCATTTGACACTGAAGCTGGCCCCTGTCTAGCTATATTATAGCTTCAAATAATACGGTAATATGCCTAATTTAAAATATTTCTTAAAGCCTGAAAAGCAAGTTTTTACACTGAAATTGTATCAGTTTGTTTATGTATCTATAAATAAAGCAAATAATAAAACCATTGAAATAATTGTTAATATGTATTCTTGTGTATGGCTAAAAATTCAAAAGTCACAAGTCAGGCACCCCTGACAAATTTTTTTAAGGAAGTAATTTTGTTCTTTGGATTTGCTTGCTGTGTAATAGGTTTCACCTTGTGGGAGGGACCATCATGACTAATTTTTTCTCAGAGAGGATTTTTTAACGAGCAACTGAGATTCTCCCATTATTTCAAGTGCTGTGATAAAGTTGTGGCTGGTGATGTTTGCCCCGTGTTTGTAGTTGAACTCTCCCGTTACTCTCTCTGGTGGGTATTGCCATATCCAGCAATGGTGGCTTTTTCTGTCTAGAATTGTTGTTGAACTGGAATCTCTTGTGGGAAGAGATTCACCTGTCTGTGGTGCTGCATACTGCTTTTAGGGGAAATACAAAAAAAAAGTGTATGTGGTTAAATTGAGCTGTACCAAACTTTGTGTGGAGAAAATGCTTTTCTGCTTAAGGGAACAAAAGAGTTTTGAACTGAAGCTAAATTCTGTTTAAAAAAAAAAACCCAAAACCAAAACAAGTGTCTGAAAATTCGGTCTTTACAGAAAGGTTGTCTCAGATGTGTTTTCATTACTGAACTGTGTTCACTAACAAATTATGTGGAGGTGGATGTTTGGAAGTTCTTTCATCGTATGTCCCCAAATGTGCTTTTAAAATTTTTTTTGCTTTCTTTTTTAAACTTTATTTACAGTGTAAAATAGTTGATTATTCCAGTACTAGCCAGCACTGCTTTTGTGGAGTTTAATGTTTTCTTTGTTGTAATTTAAAGCCAAACAAAGCAAAGTGAAGATAAATTTAGCTGTCTGTTTCTTTACTTACCCTGCACCAAGAAACCAGTGAGTCCTAATCTTACGATGTAGAAGAATGCTGGTTTTTTTAAGACTTGCAGTCAAATTGATGCAGTGGATGAAAGTTATTTTGGTCACGGTACTTGTTTCTTTTTCCTTTGCATTGTAAAGGTATTTATTTTTGTCCCATTAAGAAAATGGTGGAGTGTAGCTAGGAAGAGAATAGATCACATAGAAAGTGATGTCAGGTTTTTGGAATTTTTTATGTTTGTGCATATAATTGAGTCAATCTTATGTAAAACCAGAAATGACTAATGTGAAATTTAAATTAGTTGACAGTATCCTTTCAAGCCTTGTGTACTGTCTTACATTTTTTTGCAGTAACTTACGAGCTCCTGTTTGAACAGTTGGAACAAAATAGTTACAAGAATGTTTGAGGTGAAGCTGTCTAATATTTATTTTAGTAGTATATGATAGTTTCACTTTCTGTTGGTGAGCTAACAATTTTGTAGCATCTCAAGTGCACCTGTATTTACTGTTGTTATTGGATGCTGAAAATTTTCAGGATGACACGATGAAATCATCAAAATGCACTCATTTTGGGGATGTTATTCCATTTAGAAGCTTTATGTGAAAGAGTTGTACTTTGGTCCCGGTTCCCCTTTATGCACTGTTTGTTCAGAAGTGGAATAAATAGGTTCTGTGAATGAAAAACCTGTTTCTGCTAAGACGATGCTGAAGTGGAGTCTGATGTTCTCTAACAATAACAAATTAATTCTGGGTCAGAAGCATTGTACAGTATAGATGCAGTAAAAGCAGCCAAGGTGAGCTGAGCTGCAAGAGGCCGTTTATGAGAACTTGTCGTAAGAGTAGAGTTGTGTGGTTAAGTAATGATGGAAATATGGGATGCTCGGGCGTAGTCTATAGGTGGCAAATGTGATTTTGTAATAGGTCAGCAAAATATCCAGCCAGTTTTTCCAAACTAAATGCATTCTGGAAAATGTTTTTCTGCTAAATGGTAATGATCATTGTAAAATACTTTAAATGCATGAGTTGTAATCTCTCTTACTATTTCTGTTAGCTCTGAGCACCCAGAAAAATTGAGCTTTAATCACCAAGGCTGTATTCTTTCTTGGTGATTTCAGCATTTCATTAAGGAGTGATTAGGACTCTTCAATTATGCATTCATTTATCTTTGTGATGCATTTACAGTTAGAGATAGCGTTGGTTTATTGAATTTGGCTGATGCTGAGCAGTTTCAGCAGATTTTTTTTCTTGCCATGTAAGAACACGAAAGAAAGCAGTAGAGAGGGGTTTATAGCCTTGGCATCATTTTAAATGATAATCTTATCTGATTCTTAGGGGAAAAAGAAAAGGAAAAAATGAGGCTTGTTTTCAGGTTTTTTGTATATTTGGTTTTTCTGTTGCTTTCTTTTTCCCACCGCTTTGGACTTTTAGAATTCCTTTCTGAAGTCCCTCTCCAAGGGCTTTGCCCGCTGAACGTCAGTGGTTCATGGTGTGCTTCTCTCAAGTACAGCAGAATGAGCTCTGTAGCAGGCTGCTCTGGAAGCTTGTACTTGGAATAGATTTTCCTCTATGTTCATAAGCTGGCAGTTCCAGAAATGAATTAAAAGATCTTTTTTACCTAAAAAGATGTCAAGGAAGAAGGAAAAGAGGAGGGACAGTGTTGTGTGAAATGGGATTGAAAAGCAATTTCTTGATGTTTATATGGTGTCCTTCCCTGTAAGAATAAGAGAGAGAAGAAAAGGATCTTGATACTTTTAAAAATCTGCTCCTGTTTGTTTTGTATCATAACTGGAGTTAAATTTAAGTGGGCACTGTTGGACTGAGAGTTACGGTGGTTTGTGGCAGGGGGAGCTGGGTTGCTGATAACCCACGTTGCTTCACATCTGTTTGTTTCATGTTTTCTGTTTACATGTTTTAAAGTTATCTGATTGCTTTGCTTCCAGATTTAACAGTATCCAATCCGAGTTCCAGTTTATTAACAGAGCTGCAGTGAAATAGGCTTCTCTGCCTGCCCAGTGCTACTGCAGAGGGAAGAGATTGTTGCTCCTCTCTTGGGACTGAAAACTTCAAAGCTTTCACAGTGCTGGTAAAGCCCTTCCTAAAACTTACGTACTTTGAGATGTTGTGATTCAATTTTCCATGGACCAACAGAATCTAGGTCCTGGAGAGAGGCAAATTTCTCATTGTACATTGAATTGTGTTTTTCTGAGTAACAGAAAACATTAGGTATGTTTAAAACTTGGTGACTACAGATGAGAAAACTGTTTTAAAAACTTCTTTCCCTCTTGTGGTGTGTCAGGTCTCTCCCCAGCCCCAGTGAGCACCTTGCTTTAACAAGACACTAGAGCTAAAAAGCATATAAGTGGATGCTATTATTACTTTATTAAGGGAGGAAAAAAATTAAATATCCATTTCCATGATTATTTGATTTTTCTTCTGTGTATACCAGTCATTAGACTGTTTCATTTTATGTACCTACATACCTTTTCCCCTCTTCAGATGCTTTATTTCAATGTTAGATTTTTACAAAACGGCAAGATAATTTTTTCCTCGAAAGCAAATTAACTATGACATTTTAAACATAATTAATAAAAATAATTTATTGGAAGTACTTTAAGGAAATCTAGCAATTTAATTTAAGTCTACAGTAAATTGTCAGTAAGAATATACTTAATAAAGTTCCATTGTATTTCTCTTCCGTTACTATTATATAATTCTTCAGCAGCAGTTGTCTCCATTGTTTGATGTGGAGGCCAAAGTGGTTAGATAAAAAATGAAGTATATTTACTTAAGTTCATATGAAATTAAATTCTCATTCTGAGTTTTCCATCCCTTGTTCTGTAATTCTAGTTCTTACTGTCAGGAAGTTCAATTTAGAATCTATTGTGCTCTGAGTCTACAAGATATGAATGGGAAACAAGACCTAACAAAATATGAAAAGCAATAATTAAAAATATAAAAAAGACTCGCACAAAACAAAAGCATCCAGGAAGGGGTTTTGTGAAAGAGGGATGTGTGTTATCTCTAAATATTCTTTGTATACTTGATATAGTTTTGATCCTGTTTTGTATTCATGCTTAGGAATTTCTCCTCTTAGTCACAGAGGTTAGATTGGCAAGGGCAGGTGACTTTACTGGACTTCTGGGCACTTCTTTTCTAGAACCCCATCCAAGCTAGAGAGCGATGGCTCAGTGCCTGGACTTGCTGCTCTTTGAATTTTTGCTGGGACTGGTGTTCTCTTAAAACGTGCAGTTAAATGCAAATTTACCGTTATAGCTTTGGAGTAGCAGCATTAGTGCTTTGCACTCCATGCTATTTTCTTATTTATCCAGGATTCTTGTTTGTTGCTTATTTCCAGTGAATAACTCGAGCAGTGCCAGCATTCCTGAGAGCTGGTCACATGAGCCTGGCAGAGCAATGTGTATTCTGAGCAGACTTTGTTTTCTGTAGGCTTTCTTCCCACTTCCCTGGGGATGCTGTCAGCCTTTGTTTTAGCTTGAAAATTTAAATTTTGATTTGTGAGAAAAAAGTGGTTTTTAATGATCAACTGAAACAGGAGGGTGAGTGTAGGATGCAGAACTGGGAAACTTGATGTGCTTTGTTTATGGTGATCCTCCTTTGCCACAGTTCTGTTCTTGTTGAAGGTTTTGAGCTTGAGTGATGTTTTGCTCAACCCACAGGTGTTACTGCTCACAAACTTAGCTTACACAAACTGCCACTACTGCTTGTAAAATGCTTGTACCTTTGTGTCAACACTTGTATTTTATTCAGTTGTTCACTCATCCCAGAGAAAATGCTGGAAGGACTTGCTCTGAATTATACTGAAATATCTATGATTAGATAATCGTGTTCTGTTATCGTATATAGTGTTTGAGCTGTCCTATGAAATTTCTGTGTAGGGTTGTGCTGAACAACTTCAGTTCTGGAAATTCTTCAAAATACATAATTGAAAGCTTTTTTCCTTTTTTTATGAGGGCTTTTAGAGATAAAGGGCCTGGTTTTGTATGTTGATGGTTTCTATTAGTTCACCTCACAAAGATCTATGCTTTTCTAAGTATAAAACTTGAAACAATAAAATAATGTGGTTGTGTCAGAGATTGAAATACTTTCATTATTTTAGGGAGCAATGGCTCTAAATTTAGTCTGTGAGCTTTCTAAACCTAGGGCTTTCTAAATCTTGTTTTGTGTTTACCTGTGAAGTGCCATGCACATTTGCAGCTTTGTAGAAGTACCAGTTCAGTGCCCAGCTGTGTGTTCTGAATCCACAGAGCCTTGTAGGAGCGAACTCTGTAAGGGAGACTGCAGGATTAAGGTCCAAAACAGTATGAAGTCAGACCAGGTCTGTATTTTGCTCCTTGGCTGTAAAACTTCATTCACATGAATATGTAATTTTAAATAATAAAATGCATAATTCAAAGCATTTAAAATATTTATTTTTAAACTAATACTTTACCAGTGAAATTTGGAATATCTTTATGGCACTCACTCTGCTGTAAAATTCTTTTAAAGAAGTCATCTGGCTATAAATCATGATAACTTAGATTTTTCACCTTGCCTCGTATTAGTAGTATGGAAAACATTTACTCAGGCATTGCTACTGTCTCTTATCTCTGTGGTTATAGATCATTAAATTCCAGCCCCTCTTAACACAGTATAAATTCTAATCTTGGCAAGTATTGTGCCTAGTTTTATTTAGTAATTAAACTTTGCACGGCTTTCTTCCTTTACAGTGAATAGAATTTTTTATATTTTAGTGGACTTTTATTAATTATATGGAGAATGTAATAATGTGAAACACAAATGCCATACACCCTGCAATTTCTGGAGTGCTTTGTGGTGTTGGCAATTTAGATAGCATATCCACATGATATAGTTCGTTTTGTCCTGAAGTACTGGGGTGAGAGATTTACATGACTGTTGACCCCTTGGGACTGCTCTGAAATGAGGTGTGTATCTTGTGCAATCCTAGTCAGCAAAAATTTAAATAAAAATAAATACACTGTCAGGAGCCCTTGTGCTGGCCTGGCAGGAGGTATGAAATAGTGCCATGTGCTCGATAATGGCTTCCTTGGAGAAGGGTCTCTGGCACAATGTGATGTGACTTAGTGGAATGACAAACTATGCAAAATGCTTGCTATTGTCATGATTAGTAGTGAATTGTTAGGCAGGGCCTGATGTCTGCCATGGACTGAAGGCCAGAGAACTAAATACAAAATAAATCTTTATTGAAATTTGAGTGGTGAATCCAGTTTATCTTTTAAGACAAACAGAGGTTACAGCCTTTGTGCACGAACGTTGAAAACTCTGTTAAAGTGAACTGAGAATAAACTAATAGATCACTGATTTGACTTTGGTTTTCAAGTGATAAGTTTGTGGTGATTTTTGCATATAAAAACTTCCCTTGGTAGTTCAGTATAAACTCTTAAAACCTTAGCCAGAACAATTTAATGGCAACATTAACTCTTCACTACCCTTCTGCTGAAATTTGTAAGTTAGCAAAGCATGTAATATTTAGCATGGCAGCAAGTCAGGGTAACTGACTGCTGCCTAGAATGTGCCCAGAAAAATTTGTTTTCCAAAATATTGCTATTTACTTGGGCTCTAATTATCTGTGCACACTGCAGAGAATGAAAGTATTCTATTTCTCAGAACTGGCATCTTTAATGTGTTTAGGACTGATTTGTTTGAGATTTTCCTGCGTGCTGCACTGCTACAGCTGTATAGTAATATGGGTGCTTGAAATAAAGTTTGACATAAAAACTGAGATTGTTTTGCAGGGTGTCTTTCTTGAGAACAGGCTTACTTTTTTGGCATGAATCTATTTTTCATCCTTGATCCAACTACTGTTCTTGTAAAGATTATAATTCTTTTTGGTGTTTTAAGATGGTGAAGGTTTAGAAGTTAGAGTGTTAGTGTTATAGAAGTCTCACAGAATTTTGGATCATGACATTGAATTAATTTCCTGGTTTGCATGTGTATGGAGTTGTATGTTGAAATATATGACACAAGAAGTAACATAATTGTTCTCTCTTTATGTTTCTGTTTGGTTATGTTCTGCAGCAGGAATACCAACACAGCAGTTTTCACCATTACTGTCACAGAAATCAAGAAACTTGCATCAAAACTGGGGTTCATCATGCTCCTTAGAGAAGACTCTAAGGCAAAATATAATATAGTCCTGGTAACTTGAGGTAGTTGTCTTCCAGCTTCCCACTAGGTGTTAGTAACTCTTCTACTCATTCTATATTGACCTGTTTAAGAGAAGCGAAGCTGTAGTCGAGTGTATAAAAGATTTTAACTGAAATAGGCATGTTTATTGCTGTTAGTTTTAGGGGGTTCTCCTTTGTTCCTTGTTATCTCCCTCCATTTGATTCTCAGTTGCAGTGAGATTTGCCCTTGCTTCATTGCCAGATTTTCAAACTCTCTCCACAGCGTCCTGTTGATGCAAGCGATGACTTGGCTTTGCAGCCTTGGAGTCACTCTGCAGCTGGGCACCACGTTTGTGTTTTGGGCGAGCTGTCCTGGCTCCTGGTCAGAGCTGGGGCTCTCTTTGAGAGGAACTTCTTGACCCTTTGTACTTTGTACAGGATCCGCCTCGCAGGCGGACTCTGGAGCCGTTGTCTGGAATGCGTGTCTAACGCGTTCCACTCGGACCTCAGTTCCATTCCATAATGTTGGCTTTAATTGGCCGTTTTTAAACTTTCATGTACAGTTTGGTTGTACACGGTAAATTACCACCCTCTTCGCCTTTTCCTAGGAGCACAAAAGTAGAATCCAGACTCTGCTTTCCCATGTTGCCTTTTGGTATTGCCCTTGAGCTCTTTTAGGGACAGCATTGGTGGGTAGTGCTTTTCAGAGGACAGACTTTTTTCCTAGTGGGTTTTTTTTTACCCCTAGTCTTCCAAAGACTGTACCTTTTAAACATTGTGTTGTATTTTTGAACTGAATTCTGCATTTGAAAGTTTAAAAAGAATTAATACTTGTTGCCCAAAGAAGTATCTCCAGTTTAATAACTTGCCTAACTCTTGGTGTGCCTAGATAGCCAGTGTGTCCTCCAAGTGATTTTTCTATTCTTTTAAATATTCCTATATTTTAATTTTAGTTACTTTGAGTGCATGAGGCTTCGGGACAACATCAGTGATATAACCAAGGCCGGCCTTTACTATATAAGGGTGCCTTTGCAGGTGCTTCTGAAGTGTCAGAATGTGTAGCATGGGCAGAGTGAGAGTCTGTTACTATACAGGTTTCATCTAGGCTTAAATGCTTGATCGGAGCATCAGCAGAAGCTACTTTTGAGAAAGGGGGGTAGTTGAGTTGCATGAGGAAAAAAATTGGCAGTGCTGCATACAAAACAAATTTTGCAGTTCAAGCTCAAAACAGTGATGAGTCTCTTGTTCATACTTGGTATGAATGAGGTAAAACAAAGCCTGCCTTTATCCTCCACATCAGGCTTATGAGCTCATGTTTCGGCTTTTCCTTTCCCCTCCCTTTCTGACATGGACTCTTTTTTTTTCTTTGCTAAACAGACAGTAACTCTCCACAATATTTTTAATCTCAACAAGACGTCCAGTGGCTGATGATGCAAAAGTGTTGCATCAACAAGGAGGGGATGATAGCTGGAGCATTCCAGGTCTGACATTTCTGGCTGAGGAGCCGTGTATTGTGGCCACTGATTCCTCCTGGCACAGCATGCTTGCTTGGGGCAGGAGACTACTTTTCATTGACTCCTGTTGTGTGCCTCCCTGCTCCTTATTTTAGGCTTCCCCAAGAAGTTATGACTGGGAGTTTCATGTTTTAGATGAAAGAGCCTGTTGTCTTGTTGAATTATCTCCTTTCTGTCTATATTTAAAGCAAAGTTGGCAGGTAAGAAAAAAAAGATACAGTAAAACAAAAGCTCTCTTATGGTAACATCTGAGGCTAGATTAGAATAAAACTGAAAGAATGATTTAATATTTTTTATTTACATATGTTTGTTGAGACTGCTTGTTTACCTGTAGTCCATTGGCACCTGGCAGTGGTTGCATTGACCTTTAGATGGGTTCCTGGGCACTGGTGGGGTCTAACCCACAAAAATTTTTCGACTGAAGTAGATCATGATAAGTATTAGATTATTTGGATTAGAAAAATTAATATTACGGAATTTTAAAATAATACACATTTGTAATCATGGATATTGAGTAGCCATGTAGTGTGCAAGTGCTTGTACTCCTAAATTTTTGAGAGAAAAATTACTTTAAAACCGAAAAGAAATATTTTCAATTTTTTTAATGCTCTAGCGCAATATTTTAAGCTAATGGCATTTTTTATTGACTGAAGTGAACTTCACCTTCCAACTCATGAAACTTCATTCGCTAAAAGTATTGCTGATGCTTTTAAAAATAAGGACTTAAGAACTTCCTCATGACAGCCAAACTTCTTGAAACCATGTAAAAATCTGCTTATACTATAATTCAGCCTTGCAGCACTGGTTTTATTGTGTGAAGAACCTATCAGAAATTGATTTATAAGCTCGTTGTTCCCTAGACGTGCCTGTTTGTTATGTACGACTGTTCTTGTTTGTAGTCTGTGTTCCTTCACAGCATTAAACCTTCAGCCATTTCTGCAGCCGTGTCTTACACTGTTTCCATCAGGTAATACTTCCAGTCATGAAGTTTTCCCCAATTTAATAAAGGTAAGGTGGGATAATTTGTTGATTGCTACCTAAAAGCATCATTAACCATTGTAGGAGGGGAAATTAGGGCATGGGTTTGGTGTCCTTTTTTTTTTTTTTTTTTTAAATCTTATTTTTGATGCAAAGGCAGTTCTGTCGCCAGCCAGTCCAGCATGCGGAGACTCTCCCCCCTGCCATAAAACAATGAGCACATTCAGGCACAACTCGTGTTTTCAGTTATTAAAAAACGGAGCCGTCTGTCTCTGCCTGTGACTTTAATCTTTAAGCCTTTATTCCCTGTACCCCACCCCCTCTTTCTTTCCCCAACCTTTTGTTTGTGAAGTGCAGAGCTACAGGATATGTGGGCCTGGAGTTTCTGAATGTATTGTACATTCTCCTGGCAATTACAGATGTTTATAACCCTGACTGATGTTATTTCAGTATTGTGGAGGGTGAAGAGAAAATTAAAGAATGCATTTTTCATTGCCCCTAGCAATCTTCAAAAAAAATTTTTTTTTTTTTGAGGACAGGGGAGAAGAAAAAAAATAAAAAGCAAAATGTAAACTGTTAATTTTTTTTTTTTTTTAAATCTTGTTTCACATTCTCAGATGAAGCACATCTGAGACCTGTGCAGGAATCTTCCCATACTGTGCCATAACTCTTCTGTTAGGACAGTGTGTTGCATGCAGTGTTGTAAAAAGCATAATAGGGCTGGATTTTCATACAAAACAAGCTCCTTAGTGCAGGGTGCAAGACCTTTGCTTAGTTTATTTCAAAGACAGAGACAAGGTAGCTAAGGCTTGTAACGATTTAAGAGCAGAATCACATAAATTTTTTTCAGCTTTGTATGGAACACTGTTTTTTTTGTAGAAGAATGATTTAGAATCTGATGAATTGGAGTTTTACTTTTGGACTTGGTGACAGAATTATTTAAGAAAATTTATTTTTGTTAGTTTTGTAGAAATATGTTCTTGATCTGTACAAGGTTTTAAATCAGTTTATTACTGGTGGTGGTTGAGCTATCTAAAGCTGCAGGTGCACTATAAGATTAATGTCCTTGAATTGACAGAGGGGTGGGGAGAAGAAAATCCAGTAGCAAATCTCTGTCATCAGGGTGATAATTTGTTTGTTTCTTGGGGATTCCTGTGCATTTCATGATTGTCAGAGGTGTTGGCCTCAAACGTTGAATTAAGCAGAGAAAAGTTTATTGGAGTCAAGAATTTCAAGGTGGTTCAGCAGTATCTCTCAGGTACAACTTTCATATCTATACCTGTTTTCAACTGCATGCAAGCCGCTGTTTATAGGGTTTGGAAGTTTGGAGTTGCATATCTAAATGTATATTCAGGTCTGTGTACCTGTGTGATGGTCCTTATCTCTAATGACTCCTGCATGGAACTTTTCCGTAGACTGATCTTTCAGAGATACAGCAGAAGAGTGAACAAGAATTTACAGTGAGATATCCTTTGGCTAGGCAGGACTTGAAGAAGTTAACACAAAAGATAGCAAAACAGTCTCCTTGTCATCTAATATTAAACTGATTAAAATATGCTTAAAGAAATTCTAACAGATGTTCCAAGATGTTTGTAATTCAGTTATTCTCCAAAGCACCCAGAGGGAGGCAATAGATGCACTGTAGTAACAGTTCTCCAGTCATCAGGGAAGGAAAAATCCAACTAGTTGGTCATTAAGCATAGCACGTTCTTTTTATCCTGACATAATCAAGTACTAAAGTTGTGTATTGCTTGTGTAAGGATTTCTGAGATGTGCTGGTTCTCTCTGTGTTACAGGGGGGGAGCATGGATGTGGTCAAATCCTAGATACGCTAATGGAAACATAACATCTTGTACAAATGTTGAAAGAACTTGAAACATTGAAGAGCTGAGTGTGAAATAATACTGATAGAGGATAGAATTTATAGAATTTGTAGTTACTGATCATGAGTCTGGTTTTGCCCCCTGAGTCCAGTACTAGGCCTGTATGTAATAGTATATTTGAATATGGACAGAAATATGAACACATTGGTTAGGAAATATTGCAGTTGGTCTGCTCTTGGAAATCAGAGTGTTAAATTGTCTGAAAAGCTAATACAGGAGTTCACTTACTGAAACAGCTCACTGCTTTGAGGGACAATACGGGCACTGGTGCTGTTTATGTGCTTCTCTCCCTGAAACAATCTTGGAAACGGTATCAAGTTATTCCAGTAATTTTTGTACTACTTTTCTCTTTCCAGTGTAAACCTGGTTTTGTATGACTTCCCATTCATAACGAAAGGCATACGGATATAGGCTGCTGTTGGCTCTGGCCTGAGGATCCTGTCCTATCAGGGAGGTAGCAGGAATTTCCACGGTTGTAGGTACCATAGAGGCTTTCACTCACTATTTGTCCTCACACTCCAGTTAGTGGAGAAAAGTCAGGTGCAGCATTCTTGAAGCTGGCAATGGTCTGTCTCTGTGTGGTGTGAACTGAGTAATGAGAGATGGAGCAGAAGGCTCCAGATGTGTGGAAGTCGGTCAGAGCTGGGGATGGGCTCATGTCCTCGTTGGTGCAGGTTCAGTGCCTTTGCAGTTCTTCCAGATGTCTGATTCTTTTTATACTGCTAACCCACTATTTTCACTTTCAGGTCTTGGAAATAGCTTCAAAGATGGTGTCTGTCTGTACTCTTTGAAAGATGCAAAGGACAGAATGGTCATACTTGGAGTTATGTTTTTTGCAACATATTTAACATCATTACATGCAAATATAATTACCTTTTTTTTTTCCTTGAAACTTGGCAGGAGATCTTGTAGAGAGCAAATGTAAAGCTGATATGGGTCAAGACTATAAAAATGGGGTTTTTTCCTTCTTGGTCCTCTGACCTGTTTGCTTTGCAGTGTTTACAGTTAAGACTTTATGGACCATCAGGGACCATTTATGGTCACTATATAAAGCCCAAGTGTAATGTTACCTTTTATTTAAGTCTTCAGAGCAGTGCAAAAACACACGTGGCCTTGATACCAAAACAAAATACCTCTGAATAACGAGTCTGAAACTTGACCTAATCACTCATTAGGCTCTAGGAAAGCTTACTAGAACCCTGAGCACACAATATCATCTGAGGAGGTCAAAGCAGGGTTTTACAAGTATCCATTTTCCATTTTTTTTTTTACTTGCACCTTTTTTCCTGAAGCATGAACATAAACTGTTGATTTCTTACACAACTTACTGTCACATTGTTTCAGAAACCTTGTTTTAAGAACTAAACAACTCCAGTTAGAAGGAGCAGGGCACTTCACTGCAAATCTCTAAATTTGGGTTTAATATGAATTGGTGGAATTACAGGCACTGTTTTTGTATGACATTTGGGAACCTAGAAACTTGACATGATTGTTTCTTGTTGAAATAGTTTATAGCCTGAATTCCAAAATATGAAACTGAACTTTTTTCCGCTAGGTGTAATATAGGCAGGTAGTGCAAAAAACAAACAGACAAACAAAATCCCAAGAAAAACCCCTGGACAAACCAGGTTTACAACTTGGACAGTAATAACCCAGTTGGTTTCTTCTGTGCTTTCTTTTGCTTTCAAGTGTATGAAATAATACTTTTTTTACTATATGCCCCATATTGTACTCCAAGGCTGATGAGCTGTATAATGACATTCAGTCTAAAATGCTAAATAACTGCACTGTAGCTTTGTGCAGTATCCTAAATATTTAACTTCTCAGCTTTTACTGGTATCTATATTTGCATATATATATATATGAGTGACACTTTAAAAAGTTAATGTTTGCTAACTAATTCACAATTTATGCACTTTCGATTTCAAGCCAAGAAAGAAATTAATGCAGCTGAAATACCACGGTGTTGTGTAATTCAGCAAATGCTACCTTTTTTTGTAGCAGTCATCTATGTCTGCTCAGAATGATTGTTGCTCTTCCAAGATATGTAGGCTTTCTTAAACTGTACCACAGTTAATGTTTTCAGCATTAAAATAAGGAGAGGTCTGTTTTGAACTCTGTCCAGTTTGTGCCCTGTCAATATTGAAATTCAGATCTAGGAACAGGTAATATTACAGAAAAGAACTTTTGTACATATGGAAGAAGGATGACGTCTTCTCTCATATGGTGCTTTACCTCCATTTTTACACATGCTATGTATTACATGGCATTTCTTGTTACAAGGCAAGGATTGTTTGCCTTGCTCTCCCCTCATTGTCTACAGGATTTTCATTTGGGATGATTTTCTGGTTTTTGACAGAAATATTTATTTAAAGAACAGGAATTTAAATGCCAGACCCTAGTAGTCACTCATCTGGTTTGCTACATTTTCATTGGAAATAGTCGAAATGAATGTTTTGGAGGACAAACAAAAAAGTCAGTGATGGAATGAAGTGCCCCTTTCTTTAAGTTTCATCTTAATACCTCTAACACAGGATAAAATCATAAATGCTTTATTAAAAAAATGAAGCTTCATGTAGCTGGATGTAGCTTTAAAAATCTTAATGGTGTAAATATCAAAGCTCTATTTTTATTTGTCCAAAGACAAATAGTATTTAGCGGCACTAAGTTTGACTTGTTGTGCTACTTAAAATTATATAATTGATTGTGCTCTTTTATTGGAGGTGTTTTATTTCCCATCTTTGACTCAACTTTGTTTGCTTTTGTCACTGTGTGCTGTTAACATGGATTTTTCTTTGTAAATGAAATTGTATGTGAAGGACCTGACTGCATTTTTCTTGTTTCCTTTTTTGAAGCTACTTTAAGATTCCTTCTCCAGAAAGCGACCAGATTAAAATTCAGTATTTTCTTTCAATATTATATTGTATATAGGTAAAGTCTAATACTTTACCTTTTTTCTGCTTCTAAGCTTAAAACAATTTTACATTGAACAGCATATAATGACTGTATCTTTTCAGAATTTTCTGAAGTAATAGTGCTAGTTTTGTGTATATATTCATGTACTTAAGTTTCTTTCAGTTCTTCCTAACAATACGTGGACTGTTTATTCAGCTTTAAGTTTCCCTGTAGTTCCTCAGGCTGCTGTTCAGTGAACCCCTTGGCCTGCAGCAGCGGAGGTTTGCTTTGCTCTTTGCCTTTCTCCCTTTGCAGCTCCTGGCTCTTTGGTCCTGCCGCCTCCCTTGTGCCAGCTCGGGCTCTCCCTGCAGCGCTGCAGCAGCTGGGTCACCTCGCCAGTCTCGGGGAGAGCTCTCTGCTGTGGCTGGTCTGAGCTTTGCCTTTCATCAGACCTTCCAGGAGCTGTAGGAGGCCTAAATAAACACAGTGTTGGGGAAGCAAAGCTGAGAGCAGAGACTTCCCAGCTCAAAGAACTGCAGCCTCCGTGACCAGGTGCCAGAGCCTTCTCGCTGCTCTGCTTCACTGACAGCTGCTTCTAGATCCCTGCCTATGTACAGGTAGTGATGTCGATCAGCACAAAAACAAAGTAAAGTGTGTGACTGCCCTGGCTTGAAACCACATGGGGAAAAATACCTTTTTCCGTTGCATGTTTTGTCTTTACAGTGGAAGTGAAGGATATTAATTGCAGCCTTTCTTTGGCTGTAGAAGGATGTATCCTTAGCAGTGGCCGTTACTTGTGCTGCTCCAGCTTATGCTCAGGCTGGGAGGTGAGGTGTACTTCTATTTGTGTTGGGGGGAGGGGAGGACAAGTGTAGGAAATTAATTTGTTACCTAAATTAAACAGGTTCATAGGAATCTGTCTTTAGTAGTGAATTTCTATTTGGAAGTGTTTGGAGGAAGGTTTCTCTATAATTTTAGGTATTTTTTTACAAAAGTATGTGTAATTTTAATGTGTGTTTAACCAGTGAATTTAGTCAGATTGCAATAACGGCATCCTGTATTTGCCTTGTTTAAGAATAGTCTCTTCTGTAACTGGTGGAAACTACCAAAGTGTTCAGACATTTCTCAGGCTTGTGCTTTTGGCCTTCTTCTGAAGAGGCTGAAGACAACATGGCACTTCTTACATTCTATAAATCATTGCAAAGGATCTCTTGATAACCTTCCTGTGTTGTACTGTTTTCTGAGAGTGTTTTCACTTTAAGGCTTGTTTGTGATTTTTTTTTTTCCTCAATAACTCATCCATTTAATGTAAGCTTAATCCTGTGTACAATATTGCAATAGCTAGACCAGCATATAATACATTATTGGAAGATGTTCCTCAGGCTTTCTTAGCATGACCTTCATAGGGGCTTTATCGGCTTTGTTCACGCTACTTCAGCATGGCTGATCAAGCTTATTGACATACTCTAATCATTACAGGCATTTCCTGCCCTAGAACTTACTCAAACAAGACAGATCCTTGGATGACTTGACAAAGGATACAGTAGAAGCATTCGTGCCTTTGTCCTCTTCAGAACAATATGGCACACTGTTTCTTCTGGCAGATGAAGTATAAAGTATATTCAAGGGGATTCTTGTATGACATCTTCTGCAAAAGAACCTTTTCATTTCTTGTTAGCAGTTATTATCTACTACTTGTAGTTGAGTTGAACTCACGTTTACAAATAAATAACTGTAATAGATGGATTATTTGACATACAAGAAATGTACTTCTTACAATTATGCCCTTATGGCCACACTTCTGTCCCTTTCCAGCTCTGTTACAGACCAACCATAGTGGCTGGTTTTCATTTGAAGAGAATTCATGGAATGACATAATGCTTCTAATGTTAAGCTTTCCTGTGCACTCAGAAGTGTTGTGGGTTGCCAGTCTGATGCTTTCTATCAGAGATACTACAAGCGATCCTGAGTTTGAAGCTGCACAGCTCCCTGTTTGTGCTCTGAGCTGCTGATGGCTGCTTTGGAAATGATTGTGGGACGCTTGAACTCAGAGTTCCTTTTCTTTTCAAAGTGTTTCCTAACAGGAATTGTATCAGTTTTGATCCACGAGTTGCATTGCTTTACAGAAGGTTTCTTCATGTGTAATTCATGTTCCCCAGTTGAGTGCATGCCTCTCCCTGCCTCACACCTCCTATTTCTGTTTGAGTTTTGGGAGATTCCATATCCTGTAAAACATCTTCCTTATTCATCACAATGCCTCCCTTAAGGTAACTAGCAAAATCCTGTGTGACTTGTAACCTCTCCCAGGGTGTAACTGTATATGAAAACAGGGAATAATTTAGTTGTTTCTGAATAAAGTTTCTTAAAAAAAAAAAAGGCAGGAGGAGGGGGCTGGGAAAGGGGAAGTTGGATACTCACTGCATGATATAGACAATATTTCCTGAGACAGGAGATACTAACCTCAAAGAATTTAAAATAAAACACTGATTTCATGTCTTTCTTTTTTTTGAAAGTAGAATAGTGGAGGTAAAAATGGTAGAATAGTTGGTCTTTTTATCCCGTGTGCAGATGAAATTGATTAAACCTTAAAAACTCGCCTCAGTCCACCCGGTTTATTAATTGAAGAATTTCCTCTTCCCCAGAATGGGAAGTGCACATTAAAACAGAGCTTTGCCCCTGAGTAGCAATGATACTTGAGAACGGTATATTTTCTACAATCCTATTTTCTCTTCTACACTAGAGGAAATCCTAACATGGTAAAAAGCGTATTTAAAAAAAAAAAAAGTATGTTTAAGGAAGTCCTCTTTCATTTCCTTGTAGAGCATGAAATCAAATTATAGCCCGTGGTCCACAATTATTTTATTTTTACATTTTAAATTCCATTTTCTGCTTCCTTCTGCTGCCTGTGAACAAGAGTTGTACTGTTTGTGCAAAGTCAGCTAAAAAGATTACCACAAACAGGACAGGACACAGTAGCTTAAAGAAGCCACCAGTCAGAATCTGTGCCTATGTTCCATGTTTGTGTGGCATGCAAAACCTCCCCTTTGTTCCCACAGGGACCTGATCCCCTCTTCTTCCCTCTATTCACCAGATTTTACCTTTTGAAGCCAAATCAGCTTTGTATTGATATATTATGGGGAATCTAATGCAATACTTTAGTTACGCTTGCCAAAATAATACAGCTTTAAAATGCTCTCATATTCTTGATCTACATTTGGTAAAGACAAAACAATTGAGATTCTGCCTATTTATTGAAAATACCTTTTGGGTGGGCTTTTCAGTAAGGAATTGGTAGCAAATTTAGTGCTTGGAGGTTATAACTGGATGGTTCTGAAAGTGGGTTCAATCCATGTATTATAAAACAGTAATACATTTTTGTAACTGATAAACTAATACATGAGGCTGAAGTGTTTGGGGGTCTGTTTGTTTGTTTTCCTAGATCTAGTAATGTCCTCTTTTTCTAAGTTAGTGTTAATGTTGTATTTTGCTGTAGGGTCACAGCTCAGTCTGGGAGTTCGGGTATAAAATGTACAAGCATGCAACAGGCTGCACGAATGGAAGGTGTTCTGAGTTCATGTAACAACAGGCAGAACTGCAGCTGCCTCTGTGACTGAGGTTGAAGGAGGTTTGTTATTTAAGGTGTAATGTTCTGTTCCAGAATAAAGCATGGCAATTACAGCACTCTACTGTTTTTGAAAATGCGTCTGATGTGCTGGGTGCTCCCGTGGTGTTTCCCTGTGAACACTGGTGTAAGAGCTGGCTTTTACTAATTGTGTGTGACACTAAACACATTTATGAGGAGTGAATTTGATGGAGGGGATGAAGGTTTGCAGCCTTGTTGCCTAGAACTCTGGGTAGGCTTTTTTTCCTGTTTCAGCAAAGGTTTGAAGATACATTATACTAAATAATGCAAATGTAGAGCATGCAGTGAATTTTCTCCTAAAGACTAAAAGTTCATCAGTAAGTACTTTTAAAATGCATACTGTTCTTTTTCAGTGTACTCAGGCAGCAGCTGGTGAGCTCTTTCAGGATCCAAGAGTGAGAGCTAGCTAGGAATGATGCTGCAAGTGGTATCATTTTGCTCTTCCTGTGAAGAAATTGAGCTGATGGCCACTTTAGGGAAGCCTGAGTTGCTGCCTTCTGCTCTTTGGAAATTTGTCATAACCTCTGACACCTGTGATTCAACTAATCTCCCGAGTAAAGAGTAATAAATTACTTCCTTGATTACTTTTAATAATCAGATACTCCTCAAAATTCAGGAGGAAGCGTGGGTTATGTATTCAAAGCAGAAACTGGACTTTATGTTGTCTGTGAAGGTGTTTTTCTTATTTTCTGAGTTTTGTGTTCCCTGTCACTTTTGTGGTACAAATCAGTGCTGCTGCCTCCAGGTTTAGCTGGCACTTGCAGTCTTTGTGATGCTGTGCTTCTGGTCTTGTGTTTTTCCTGTATCTGGCTGTCATCCAGAATCTCTCAGTTCATGTTTTATCTTTCTTGTTTGTTTTTCTTCACTCAGACTATCTACTTTATTTTTGCTGTGGTTTAGCTGCTTATCTTTGAAATATAATTCCCATCTTTCTCCACCCCCTTGTGTTTTCTGATGACAACTGGTTTATTTCATTTGCTTTTCACAGGGCTTCATCTGAGCTGTGTGTCATCACACAAAGGGTACTCCAATAACTGATCTTTCATTTTCAAGCAAAGTGAGAAATCACACATCAGGATTTATCTTTCTAAATGTTTCTTGAACATGTCTTTCATAGATGAAGTGGCAAATAAAAGGTTACACCCCCATTTTCTCTTGATGCCATAATGATTTTTGCTTTTTCATATATTCCTCTCATATCCCCCTTCATATACACTTTTATGCAGCCTCTATGTATCCCTAGTGCTTTTAGCCCACATACTTGTAATTCCCTAAGTTTGATAACGAGCTTAGACCCAAAGTTCTGTTAGTCCAAGAGACCAAACCTCTTAGAAACTTCTTAGTTAGGGGGTCAGTGAGCCCCAGACTCAAGGTCCTCTCCAGAACATATTCTGTAAACTAAGATAGACCCAGGCAGGGGGAACATTCCTTACGAGGGGGCTCCTCCTGAGCCTCCCGTTGGAAAATCTGTGACAGATATGCTAATATGCAATGTCTATAATTGTATAAGCAAACCATCGTGGGGGGGCTTTTGCAGGGCATTCTCCAACGTGCATTCCGTGCATCAGTCTGGAGGGGCATTCCTGCCTGGATCTAAGGATCCTTAATAAACTCCGAGGTAAAATCCCCTTTTCCGCTCTAACTGTGTTTGGCTTTTAATCCTAAACCCATGGAAAGGCATCACTCTGTAGTAGAAATAATTTGAGTATCTTAGTTTAACTTTTTCATTAATTCTATGTGACCTGCTTCAGTGCAGATAAAACATTTTTGATTGCTGTGCTTCCTTGTATGCAGACCTGTCCTTTGCATGTGTCTCTGCTTTGTTTAAAGCAATTTCAAGCTATTTTCTTGCTCTGAAGGCTTGAGGAATATTCAAACCATCCATAATCTCTTCCTTATCACTGTTCTTAGCTGTCTCCTTTTTTGAGGAGTTCAGTTCTCTGTCCTCTCCCGTTTTGCACAAGAACCTATGGCTAGCATTTTGTTGTCAGATAGTGCAGGTGTGAGTAATATTTTCACCTTGTTTTTACTCTTGTTACTGTGTTTGTAGTCTCCACATAGTATATCTGTAATATTTTTATGCCCCAATTAAAAAATCTTTCCAAGTGAGATTGTATTCATGAGAATACTCATATAATCCATCCTCACTTCACTGTTCCTAGTTAAATCTTACTCTGCTGTAGAAAATGAATCAGAAATATTTTTCCTTTTGTTGACTGAACTCTGATATGATAGGGAGCTGATTGTTTACTAGAGATTATTTAAGTAGTGAATATAAAGTTAAACGTATTCTGTCTGCTATTACCATTCATATATTATGAGGAGAAAATGTACTGAATGAGGTGTTCCATGGTAGATGGGGGAGCGTTACAGTTTTGTCATCTTGGCACAAATAACCTGCCAGCTTTCCTGATTTGAAATGTGACATTGGTGAATCCTTGTACACTTCTCTAGATGGTTTTATTATTTAATGAACTATTATGTGTGGATGATGGGCAATGAAGGAAATGGGTTCTAGAATAAAACAAAATGTAAAACTGTATAGGAGAAGATGGGGGGTTGGGAAGGTGAATTGTCAAAGATGGTTTATTAAACAGCTCAAAGAGGAAAGTTGAGGAACTAAATTTTAGCATTATTTTTTTGTCTTGTTGCTCAAGGGTCCTGTAAACCTGAGCACTTCTGCCTTGATACGCGCGAATAGACACGTACAAAACACAACAAAACATTCTGATGCCTCGGGGAGAATGCAGTTCAGGTATTTCCGTCAGTGCTGTCGTGATCTTTGCCTTGGCTCCACAACTCCTTTGAAGGGCAGCAGGTTCCCACCCTGCACGTGTGCCAGCTCTGCCTGCCATGCCTTCTGACCCCTCTTGTGCCATCTCTTAGGAGCTGTGGCCAGTCAGCACGTTGGGGCTTCAGAGGAGGCACAATAATTGTGCCAATAGTGTTTGTGAACTTGTGTGTGCTGCCACTTCCATCACTTGAAGTATTTTTGGTCTGGAGTGTCATGGTGTGTCTTCTGGTGTTTCTGGAGTTTTTCATGGACTGTGCAGTTATGTTTCTTTGTTTATCTTCTCGTTGCTATGCAATGGCCCAAGGCAGACATTCTCAACCTTCTAGCAACTGGGTTGATGATTTTTATGGCTCTTTTAAAGTGTTGCTAAAAAATTGATAAATACAGCAATTGCAAGCATTTGCTTTATAACAAATGCATTGTTGGGGGTTGAGAAGGTTTTCTTTTTGTGTGTGCATGTGTTCTTTTCTCCTCTCAAAGGAATTTTTTCCCCATGTTAAGGGGCGATTGCTGGGGTACTTAAGAAAAACAAAGGACCTAGCCAGCCACAAGGGAGGGGCCCAATTGTCCTTTTTTTTGGTCTTGGTGGCGTCTTCTCAGGTGGGGGAGCAGAGACATCTGGAGATTTAGAACTGGAAAAAAAGAGGTGNAGGTTTCAAGGTAAAGTGGCCCCTTTTACTGAAACTACGTGTTACAGTTCAATGCAGATTTTGTGTTCTTTTGGAGGGAAAGATACCACACTGTATATAATGCATCTTATCAGCTGCCCTTTTCAAGGCCAGGTTTGGTTCTGGTTGCTTTGGCTTAGTTGTGGAGCATGAGGATCGCTGTGCTTGAGTAGTCACAGTAATGTTTGGTAAGACTCCAGCTGCAGCATTGTTGTGTTACCAGAATGTCCTTTTTATAATATTAATAAAGAATTGGACTTGATGGTTTGGTTTTAATTATTTATTCCCATTCATATTGAGGATGTCAGCTGTGTAGAATAGTATAATACAAAGTATTTTATCATTAAGTTTATAGTTCAGTTTAAAACAGCCCTGCTGTAAGTATTCACAAAATAGATCCGTTCTGATTGTTAAGTGCTTCGTCCCACTCCAACTATTTTCGTGCTGTTTGTTTCCCTTGTTTCCGACGTTTAGGTCTGCACTTGGGTGGTGTATAAAGTCTGAGCCTTTTGTACAGTCTTGGTCGTGTTTGTGTTGCAATTTAAGCAGGCTCTAAATCAATACAATTCCCAAAACAATAAAAATGCAAACTACTTTTGAAGATATAAAGCCCATCTTCAGTTTGTCAGGCAGAGATATTTGAAATGATTGGAGAAAATTCTGCAGGCGCACTGGAAAAATCATAATTATCCAGCTAGTGCTCTGAAGGGCTTAACATTCATTATTACAAGATGAAAGCTCTGGTAGGTTGAAATAGTCATTTGTACCCATAATTTTTTTTCTTCTTGTAGTTCCCACCCGCTCATTCACCCATGCACTTCAACCTCAGAATGATTTCCTATCCTGAGTTCATGGGAATTGGGAACAAGGGTGGCTGTTGTCACAGCCATTGTAAAAGCCTTAAAACAAAAAAAGGCAAGGGGAAGGCTGGAGAGGGCAAAGGAACAAGGAACAGTTGTATTGATTTCTTGTTCTTCTGATCTTAAGGCAAATATTAAAAGTACTTAAGTTAGAATGCTGGAATTTTACATGATTTCTAGCTTTTATCATCTTTCAAAATGTGCTTTTTTTGGCATATGACTTTCTGGTAGTTCAGCTTTACATTTTGTTTTTCTTTATGTTTAAACTTTCTCAAATTTAAGTCTGTTTCACTTTTCTATTTTAGTATTCAGACTATTTCAGTTACCTCCAATGAAACAAGAAAATTCTGAATGTAATTAATGGAAGGCCCAATGTTCCTCAAAGCTTCCTTGAAAACTAATTTAAATCCATGAAATTCAGGTTGCTTCAACCGAAAGATTATGGGTTCATGACAACAATACTTTGAAAAATAAAAATAATCCATAAGTATTACAGGTAACTTCAGCCTAAAATTTAGGAGCTTTTCCATGAAGACATGTAAGAATCAGATCTCTGTTCCTGTGCTTGAAATTACACGTTCAAGTTATGTGGATCTGAATTGGGAGTGAATGATGATATACTGCAGGTTTTAAATTGCCTCTTCCTAACACTGAGAGATTCAAGAATTTCTTTAGCCCTTGGATAAGCCTGTCTCTCGTGGTGATCACTGTTTTCACTTCTATCAAATTTTGAACTGGGAAAGAAAAATGGTGAGAAGCAGGTAGGGACTGAGGCTTGTGGATGTTTTTATAGGGTACGTGGTTGGCTCTTGCTGGGGTTGCTCTGAGTGTGCAGCTCCCTGCAGTGTTGCTGTGTGTTTCTTTGGCTGTATCAGATTCTTGCTTAGCTGCTTAGATTATCGTTTTTAATTGAGGCAAATGTCATACCTGTGTTGCTGCAAGCTTAATTTTCTTAGTATTTTTTTAAATGCAGTGATAACAGCCTTAGACTTGAACTATCACATTCTTCCCTATTTTTTATGACCCGATGGTAGCCTATAATAGCTTAAATTCCCAAGATCTTAATTTCAAAAGAGCTGTGGCATTCAGGGCTTACTTCGACTCGTGTTTTGTTTGTCTTTCTGGGCATTTGTACACATGCTGACAATTTTAAATGGAAACTATTTGAGAAAATGATCCTTAATCTTTTTATGTTGTGGCAATACTGACTGTGTGTTCTCCTCCAGGTGCCCAGATTATCGATTTAATGATGCTTGTGATAGATGTGACAAAAGGGATGCAGACACAGTCAGCAGAGTGCTTGGTAATCGGGCAAATTGCCTGCCAGAAGATGGTGGTAGTTCTGAACAAAATAGATCTCCTTCCAGAGGCGAAGAGACAGAGTGCCATTGAGAAGATGACTAAGAAAATACAGAAGACCTTGGAAAATACCAAGTAAGTGAATGGTAATACTAACAGGTAACTTGTAACAAAATGTTTAACAAAAACACCAACATTTCCCTTCTAATGTGCTTCTAAACATACTGGCACACCTAGCAAAAACGATGAGAAGAGAGTGAAAAGATTTACAGAAACTCAGGTGCAATTCCAAATTCACAACTTCAAGAATCATGTAGAGAAATATTTTCCTGTAATTAAGCTTTTCATTTAAAGAGCTGCTTGAAGTTTGAATCGGATAATACAAAGCCAAAATATCCCGGTAAAGAACTGTTGGGTGTGAATGGCAAGTTTTGTTTGTTGCAGGGGTGGGTGTTTCTGGGTGGGTTTGTGGTGGTGGTGGTGGTGGTGTTTTGTTTTTGTTTGTTTGTGGTGAGGGGTTTTTTTGGGGTTTGTTTTGGTTTTGTTTTTTTCTCTTATGGGCTTGCAACTTTTGTTATGATCTTCAAGTCTGTTCCATTCCACAGAAAAAGAAAGTGTTAGGAATTTTCCTTGACTGAGGATGACACATGTGATTGCCCCAGATAGGGAAAGTTTATGGAAGTTTATGTAATGTCATGTGGCTCTGGCTGGCACAGTATTTGTCAGCCCTGTTTAGGGACATTAGTTGAGGTATGTAATGAGTGAAGTGCAGGGAAATTCATGAGTGGAAATGTGCCTGTTTTGAAGTGGGAAGTTAAAATATACAGACAATATTTTTTTAGTGGTTACAGAAACTGCAGCACATCTTTGCTTTGCTCAGGGGTATAAGGGGACATAACTATTGGGTCACATTTTGAGTTGAAGAATCTAAGGAACAGGATTCAGAGTACAGAGGAGAGAGAACCAAAATTCAGTTTTTGTATGTGCAGTCTGTGCTTGACGGTGCTTTGAAAGCACTGCTGCCCTGGGTGTGATTGCAAAGTGCTTTTCTTATTGTAACTCGGGCATGTGGAGTTTCTTGACAGCCTTTTTCCCACTTGACTTTGAATCTCCGTATGTGTGGTTTTTAAATGCTTTTCTATTTCTAAACTATCCTTATTAGCAGAATATATGCTGATACTATTTGATAGTTGCCTCTAACCCCAAACACATGGTGACGAGGGTTTTTTTTGTTTTTTTTAATAGTTTACTTGTTGATTTATTTTCACTACATACACAGGTGTGCATGTGCAATTCCATATATGTAAGCAAAGCTGAAGGCTGTTGCAGTTGTAGAGTAGATGTTGCCACCAGTGCTGGGGAAATTATTGTAATGTTGTCAGGAAACTGTATGGAAAGCAAAAAAAAAATGGCAGAGGAAGGTTACTGTTGTATATTTGAATAGTTTGATACTTGTAAATTTACCTAATCAAAACTTGGTTTTCTGTGAATTGATACCAAAACTATCTATGAATGGAATTTCTATTTTTTAAAAAAATTTTTTGCACGTCAGCTTTGCACAAACTCCCTTTGTCCAGCAGGATCTAAATTCTGCTGAGAGAAATTTGGTGTGATGGAGTAAGAGTTTCAGTATGGCTGGATCATGTTTAGAAGTGCCTCCAAATGCAATATACAGTAACTCCAGTTTGTTCTGCTGTATGGGAAGAGGAGTAAAGCATCTGGTTCAGCATAAATTTCTGTTTATTGAAGTACAGTGCTCTGAAATACTTGTATGAAAATAAATTTCCAAAAGTTTTCTGGTTAATCACAGGAATTTTCAGTGCACATTTTTGTTACCCTTTGTCCCTAGATGCCTCAGGCTTATGGCATGTAAACAAAGAAAATACCTTATGTGCATGATTACAGCTGGGTCACTGAGTGAGCTCCCTTTATAGAACTTCACATTCCTTCTTTAGCAAGGCACTGTCTCTTCCCTCCAGTTTGCTCCCTTTTGAGAGAAAATCAGTGGAGGGTGGATGTCAAAAGGATGACCACAATAATAAATTTTGGTCTCATTCTGTTGCAAGAATTAAGTACATAGGAGAACCAGTCACTTTTTGGTGTAATTACTGATTATTACTCCATTACTTTAATATATATTTTATGTGGTTAATCCTGATTTTTGCAAAAATGCAGTAACCAACACTAGTTTGTATTTTAGGGAGCAAAAGTTAAGTCTGCTGACTGAATTTGTTAAAAAAAAAAATCTGCTGTACCCTAAGGACTTGAAGAATAAAACTGATTGTAGGATAAAAGGTAAACTGAGGTCAGCTGGCTGTACTGCTCCTCTCTGAACCTTTGCATGTTTGAGATTTGTGAATTTTGCAGGCTTTGATTTCAGTAGATTCACATCTTTCTGTTGTCTACAGATCTTGCAGACTCAGGCAGTCATCATGTGGTATCTTGCATTTGGCTCCTGTTTTGAAGGTTATGACTTTACAGTTAGGATTATAATTGTTTTAATGATAGTTAAAAATGTGTTAGTCTCCAGGTAAATGACTTTGTATGCAAACCACAGCATTAAGACTGGGTAACAACAGACCTTTGCTTCTGAAATTGAATCTTGCATTTGGCTGTTACAGCATTGGATCAGTAGCTAATGGGGAACAAGACTGAAACTTTGATAGTGAAGTCCAGTAGTGCTGATCTGCTGGTAATTCAAGAAGAAATTGACAGTTAGTCACACTGGGGGAAGAGCAGATAAACTGGAATTTTAGGGAGTTTCCTAGCCTTCAGATGAGCCTGGAAATTCTTTGTATTGACACATATAGGAGATGTGTGGTCTAATGGTGAAAGTCTTTCTCTCTTTCAGGTTCTCTGGTTGTCCTATTGTTGCTGTTGCAGCAAAGCCTGGTGGACCAGAAGCCCCGGAGTCTGAGAATCCACTGGGTGTTTCTGAATTAATTGAGGTACTTGCTGAAGAACATGATAAGAACATGAAAGTATCCATTCTCAGATGTTCGAAACCCTTAGTTACATGGCATGAAGTTTGTACTGTGAAGGGCAGGACACCTAAAATAACTGAGAGCAGTTTGTAGCTTGCAATGGACTTGTCACCCTTTCTGTAATTAGCTTAGGAAAAGGAATATCTTTGTCTTGGAGGGATGCCACTGTTACTTCAGACAGCAGAAAATAGTCCCAAAACAAAGGCATTGTTCTTTGAAGACTTGTCAAATTCGGATTTGGATGCTGCCAGTTTTAAAGTACTTGTAAATTGCTGAAGTTAAGGTGCAGCATCAGTCATCAAAAAATATCGTCTGGCCCTGGGCACCCAGGCTTCTGTAAAGGCAGGATATTCCACAGGGCTGCCGAGTACTGAATGCTGGATCACCTCCCAGGCTTGTGTGACTCAGGATGGGCCTGGGGATGGGATGTAGCATGGCCTTAGATTAGACTTAGCCAGGACCAGTCTGCCCACAGCAGTTTCTAGAGACGAGGAGATACACAAGTGCTTACTTCTGCCTTCATCTGGTTCCTGTCAGATTTACTGGGATGTTCCCCAGGGTTAAAACCTTTGAAGGAAACACCCATTGCAGCTGTTCTGTCAACTGAGACCTAATATTAGATGAGTTGGCAAATGCTGTGTGAGCCCTGCCACTGAACTTCAAGCTATTATCCCTTTTGTCCTTCCTAAGAGACTCTCCATTGTTCTGCCATTACAACCTGGGCTTGAGCTGCAGTTTTTGACCTTAAAAACATACATTAAAGGCAATACCAAGCGTATATGTAGGTGGTATGACAGAGACAGAGATCAAAAGTGATTTGAGACAGGAGTGAACCAGTTCCTTTGAAGCACTGCTGAGTACATGACTGCCTTTCTATAATTAAAATCTTTTGTCTGATGATATATTTTAAGAAACATAGTATTTGTCAGCAAAAGGAAAATGCTAAACTCAGAGAATTTCTCTAGAAAATGATACTTTTGTAGTTTTCCTTAGTGGATTGATCCTGCAAGAAGCACTGACAGAAATCTGAAGTGGAAGTTGACTTTGAAAACTTAACCCAGTATTACAGTTTTTCTGGGAGGAAGGCAGAGATTGGCTTTATGGGGCACTAATATCTGTACATAAGTTCATTTTCACAAAATCCAAAATAGCTGAAGTAGCAAAACGCACTGTAAAATTGTACTTTTGAGAGGGGGGAAAAAAGGGGGAGATGACACGCGTACAGTTATTTTTTTTCTCTTTGCTTTGCTGCAGTGTTTATATTGAGTTTGGCAGCAACTTTATCGCCAGTGAGGTTTTGCTAACCAAGCTAAATGTGCAGCACCAAATCTTTCTAAGGCAGAAAATCGAACTGTTCCTGCTGCTAAGTGTGCGTCTCCTCTATGGCGCACACAGTTAATTTGACATTGGTGAGTTCTAAGCTCATTGGGAGATGCCTGAAATCAGTAAAATTGCAAGCTTGTTCAATCAATCATCTGCTTGCCTGCCTTCTGCTGGGTTGCTGTCACGACTTTTCACCCAGGCATGGTGCTGCTTTTATCTTTTTTTTTCAGGTCTTGAAGTCTCAGGCTTACCTGCCATCAAGAGACCCCTCAGGACACTTCCTTATGGCAGTCGACCACTGTTTCTCTATCAAGGGTCAAGGCACAGTGATGACAGGGACTATTCTTTCTGGCTCCGTTAGCCTTGGTGACAATGTGGAGATTCCTGCCCTGAAGGTGAGTCTCTCATTTTCATTCCCGCTGGTTTTCCTGCTAGAAAGAGACACTCAACAAAGGAGAGAGTGTTCTCTTCCAATCTGAAATTACTCAATTATTTTTAGTTTTTATTTTTGTACTCTATTATAACCCATCTTATAACAGGAAGAGGCATAGTGATTTTTAAATAAGGCAGTCAGTAAGGTTATCTGCTGAATAATTTACTTGGATGAAGACAAGACTGATCTAGATTGGCATGTTAGGCTTTCAAATTCAGAAAAGCAAGGTGGGCATGTTTCCAAGATGGGAAGCGCCCAAGGACTGCATAAGGTTTGAGGGAGGTTACTTTCATTTGAGATATGCTGCAGTGAGAAGGTTTGCAAAAGAATCCAGGTAGGTAGCCTTCCAGAAATGTCTGAAAGCAAAGGAAATGACAAGAAGAGGGCATTGAAATGCTTGATGCACATTCTCTTTGTTTGCTGAGGCTTTAATTGGTGTCAGCATGTTCTGAGAGCTGCTGGGATGCAGTAGGTGGCTTGCTGCCATTGGGCTCTTTAGAGACGCTGCAGAAAGTCAAAGAGACCTTTCAATGGCCTTTGAACTGCTCAACTGTTGTTACTATTTAATTTCCTTAAAATATAATCATCCTTTAAAAGAAAACAAAGTGACTTATAGCTTGGAACATGTGAAATCTATTTCACAGAGCCTGATTTGCACTGCTCTGATTTTCCCTTAGTATTAGTTGCCCAAAGTCAATCAAGACTTGAGGAGTATTTTGCAGCTATCGCTTAGAAATGGACCCGACTGATTACGTTCTGTGGGCAAGCAAGTTTTGGCCTACCAAGCCTGGATGGGACTGTTTTGATGCTGTCAGTATTATCTACAAGTCATTTTACTGTAAGGACCTTACTATTTCATTGAGTGAATGTGCTGTTTTGTCATTTTTGACTGTACTGTTTGGATAAATGAAGGATTAATGAGGCATTCTGATTTCACCTGAAGTATTTGGCTGATAGCTGACGATTCATTTCTGGCCAGCCTCTTCAGTGATACCTGTAGCCATCTAGTTTCCATCATATTGTCCTTTGCATAGAAGTGATTTGTATGATACGTACTCTGTCATTTCTGCTTCCGCAGTGGAGTTCCTCACCGCCCGTATTCTTATTTACAGCATGCAGCCCATTTTGGGAGCCATGCTTTCAATTCCTCCAGGGAATATGCTTGCTGGGATTGTAGCTCTAGCTTCAACCTTTCCTGGTTTCCACTTGGCAGCGTTCTTTCCTTTTCTGTTGTGTCCTGTTCTCAGTCCTGGGCCTGCCTGTGCTCGGGGTCCAAAGAGGGACCAGTAGTTAGGAGTGCAAGGAGTGGGAGATGGCTCTTGCCCAAACAGCGTCTTGCATAGCGGGTTCACTGCTTTCTTTTTGGCATAGCACTGGCCAAACTTCCTGTCATTTTGTGCTCCAGGAGGTGGGGGAGACGCGGCAGAGTAATTATTTCTTGCAAAGAAGGAATGCATCACTAGATTATATCTGAAATAACTATTCTGCTTTTCATGTACAGTCCAAGAATGTTTTGAAGAAATATGCTTAGGAGTAAGTCTGCTTTTTGAGAATCCATATGAAGGAGCAAATTACAAAAATATAGCGAATAACATGTAAATGGGTGTTTAAAAGGACAGTGGAAAAGGCTTTAAGTGTGACTTTTTTAGTGGGCTTTCTTCCCAGGTGACTGGGAGAGTAGTCGCTGAAGTGACAGACAACTTAGCAGATAAACAGGTCACTTTCAGAGAAAAGCCAGATCACTTGGCTCTTGTGGCATTGACAACTTCCCTCAAAGTTTCAGTTATTTTTCCAGTTGCTGTTAATGAATTAAACCTTCCTCTGCTATGTGTGAAATAGAAGATATGTCTATGCCTCTGAATGATAATAGCAGTGGGCAGAGTTTTGTATTTAGGCACTCGCAACTTGTGGGCATTCACCTTCATGTTGCACAGGTACGGACACGAAGGCACAGTAAAAGGAAGCAGTGTTTGTAAGTTTGAGCTGTGTGTTGTCCTTACCCCTGCCAGCATCATGCGGAGCTGGGTTAGGATACCTATGAAAGGTCAAACCTTTCTCAGGCCTACAAGGTAACGGAGGAAGCACATTTCACAACACATTGTGGTTTATGACTCTCTCTGACCTTTTTTTGCCCTGACCCAGTGGTAACTGAGATTGACAGCTGGTACCCGCTGGGCATTTAGGGACATTACAAACCAGCTGCTTTTTTTAAATTTGAAGAACCCTCTCACCAAATGAAGTGGCATCACCTTCCAGTTCTGCTAATGGACTTCGACATCTTTGACCGCTTGAACCTGCACAAAGGAGGGACACAGCAATTAAAAATAAACAGTGACATTCTCAAACGCCCATGCTTGCTCTGATTGAGGCTGAGAGCACCAGCAGTGCATGGATTCCTTTATGCTTTGCCTATGTAAATTGCCATCTGGGGTTGATTATCCATATAGCAAAAAGAAAAATTATATATATGTGTTTGGCAAAAAGCTTTGACACAGCAAACAGTTCACTATCCAATTGAGTTAGTACTATTTGCTCCTTAGCACTTGAAATCCACCTTGAAGAGCATGAACCTAGGATTTCTGCAGCAAAAACATAGTGTTGGCAGAATTCTGAATGTCATGTAAGATTATTTCCGTGGTCTTTCAATCTCTATAGTCTTTGAGTTTATAAACTGCAACAACTTGTGACACTTGTATTTCTGCTTTATAAAAGTTACTGGAGTTTGAATAATAAGCATTTTTTGCAATTTAGTTTCATTTTGTTTTTCTCATAGGTTTTTATTTTACTGATATTTAAAGTATATGTTATTGAGAGATTTTAGTTTAAGCGAGGATGAATGTCAAACTCCAGTGCTGCTGGGTCTTTTCACAGCACACTTTAACTCAAAAAGGAAAATGTTTTCTTTTCAGTGGGGGAAAGGTGTCTTTTCCCTTTCTTATCCAGGTGAGAGGGGAAATCAGAAATCATGATTCTATCTTTAGATTTCACAGTTGCAAGGACATTAGAAATACTGGAAGATTGGGTGAAACAAAGACATATTTAACATATCATCTAAAGATGTTTTAGGGCACAGAAAATGTTCCAGGTTGGTTTATAAGAATCACTCCC
>VYZQ01065289.1:0-11469 GCA_013400655.1 Mystacornis crossleyi
GTTTTCATTTGCGTGAATTTAAACCCTAGATTTAGCATGGCAGATATGAACCCACTGCTGTTGCAAAGCAATTTCCCAGAACTGCTGCAGCTGAAGGAAAGTGATTTACAACACAAATAATAATTAAAACAAGCTGTCAGTAATTAAAGTTGCTAGAACAGTCATCACCATGAACAACTGTTTCAAGCAGCATCAGATGCGGCCAGGCACTTCACTTAGACGGGGAGCGAGGGCTTTATTTCTCCACGTCCTGTGGCTCCTGTGCCGGGCCAGTCGTACAATACACATCGTGCTAGACCATAGTTCACGTGTTCTTTTTGTCCCATCAGTTTTATTCTACGACACCACCCGGCCGGTAAAAAAAACACAAAAAACAAACAAAAAAACCCCCAAACACCACCCCCCCCAACAAATAAAACACAACAAACGCAAAACACATGCCCGTTCTCGGTGGCCCTCACTGCCGCGTCTTGTGCGGCCGCCCGGCTCCCGCCGGCGCCGTGAGGGCGGTGAGGGCCNAATAACCTTCATCGAGAGAGCTCTTGGCTTCGTTGTTTTGCTGTGCTTGTTGAAGTGGCGGTGTGAATCTTGGCGCCCGAGGGGCGTAGCTACAAGCACATGCTTCCAGAAAGGCCACTTCCACTCCACGTCTCGCCTACGGGTTTTGTTCCTGCTGCTGCTGGCGCTGTCAGGGCTCTTGGGAAGGCAGGGAGGTGGAAGTTAAATCCGTCTGCTTTCTGTTCATGCACTTACGTGCAGGTGCGTGGCAGCTCCAGGTTTTAGTCCTGCAATGTACAGACATCGCAGGAGACAGCAGTGCTGACCTAGGGGGTATCGCTGGCTAAAAGAGGAAAGAGGGGGCCTAAAAAAATAGTAATGGTGCTTTCTGTTAAATATAATGTTGAATTGCTTCTGTTCTTGTCTCTCTGTTATTGTAACTGCATAAGATAGCTTTTACATTTGTTTTTTAAAATTAAATCAATCTGGCCATTTTGCCTTTGGTGTATGTGTTAAGCGTTGTGTGCTGCCCGATTGTATTCTTTCTTTAAGAAGGAAGCAGCTGTTAAAAAGTAAACATGGTGTTGACTCCTTTCTGTTGCAAGCTTGGAAACGTAATCATACGTTTCTCAAAGCATCCTGTTATTAGACCACCCACTTCCATTGCCTTATGGGCAACAACATGCCTTTTTTTTTTATGAGACCTTTTTCTGCCAACATCCTATTTCGCCCTTTCTATCCCCCTTTCCCTTTTTATAGCTGCACACAGTGTGTGAGGCAGGGAGTGGGGCAAGGGGAAACTTTCCAGATTCACGTTGTGTCTGCTGCTTTTGGGTTGTTGAGGACTGTGCTAAATGCTATTAATAAAACTCCAATCCTCTGTGAAATATTTTATATCCCAGTTTCATAAGAGGCATATCAAAAGAGCATCTCTGAAAGTGATCAGAGGAGACTGTTTCTCAGTTTTGTATTGCTGGTAGCAGTTTGTGAATAGCTATTTCTGCCTCTTGCTTGTAGTTCAACCCAAGTTATTTAATGCTTGGTCACGCAACCAGGGAGAAAAGAAATAAAAGCAGCACGGTTTTTAAAATGTGACCTTGAAATCATAAAGTTGGTTAGGACCTTTGAAGGAAGACATACCTCAAAATGCACTTTCTCCTTAAAAAAACCTGAACGGCCTACAACTCACAGTACGGACTGTATATCACGAGCTGGAAAGCAATCCTTGAACAAAACAAAAAGAAGGTACTCCTTATCTTTTTAAGGGTTATTAAACATTTGTGTGAGTTTGGTATAAATACATATTTTGGGATTGGTATTTGTCAAGAAACATTGAGGCTGGAGCAGGGTTGGGTTATGTGAAAGGCTGGCTCCAAACTTAAACATAGGTCCCTGCATTTAGTAGATGAGTTTGGTGTAGTGATTATTTGCAAAGAAGGAGTTTATCTGAAAGTCTGGGCTTAGTGGTAAGGTATTTTAAAGGTTGACAAATGCAACTTACAGGTAAATAAATTTGAATTCTGAGCAGATGCTAATTATTCAGATGGCTGAATGTCTTGGTTTGTTTTTTTTCTTTTTTCCCCCGTTCCAGTCCAAGAAAAAAGGTCTGAGCTTTGAGGAGAAGAGAGCTCGCATGATGGAGATCTTTTTTGAAACAGTAAGTAACTTGTAATTGTCCTGCATTTACATTGGTGGGAAAACAGGTCCTGAAAGGAGCTTAGCTGTAGGTGCAGCTGAACTCTATATCCTGGCATGCATTTCACTTATGCCCTGTGACATCAGGGTGTAAATTACAGGGGCAAAACTTCATTAATTTAACCTCTGATCAGGTGGCTCATCCCCAGGTGGAGCCAAGGAAGGAAGATGGCACAGGTAGTGTAAAATTCTTCATGCGCTACCTATGCACATGTTCTCATTTTAAGCCTATTACCTTAAAAGGGGACAGCAGGAAATTAGGAAGTATCTCACTTCATTTTATGGGAGGAGGAGGAGGAAATCTGAGCATTAGAAAAACTGAGAGCAGAGCTGGAAAAAGTCACTGCGGAGAAGAAACATGGAGATCCAAAAGCTGAGCTGCAGGTGTACTGGTGGCATATGTAATCCACCATGTTTTACCTTTTAGAAAAAATACCGTGACACTTCAGTACTTGAGCAATGTGGTGCATCTGTGCTGACAGGCTAACCTGGGCTTTAAGGGCTTTGTAGTCTAACTTGAGATGAAATATGATGACTTCAGAACACCAGAGGAAAGAACAAGGCTTGTTACAATAATAGTATTTTTCTTAATATTTAATTCTCAGAATGTTCCAATTCTCTTGAGGGACGTGCAGGCTATTTCCCTAGCAAAACCAAAACATGCAGTGCATTTCCTACTTGTTTTTGTTGCCATTGACTTAGAGTAAAAAACACTCAGGCTTAGATGATGCTGTCATTTGGAACTAAAGTGTCTTTCATGTTTTGCACAGAAAGATGTCTTCCAGTTGAAGGATCTAGAGAAGATTGCTCCAAAAGACAAAGGGATTAGTAAGTGTTTACAAAAGTTATTTCTCTTGAGGAAGTAATCGTTTTTGGGACAGGTCCTACACTGTATATTTTCCTGGCTACAAGTTTAAGTTTGTGATTTTAATAACGGAAGATATAGCTAGAATGGGAGACTGGTCAGTGGCAGGGCTGTAGTGTTAAAAGTGACATGGGATGGGGGCTTTCTTAGGCTCTGAGCTGCCTGACTTGCAGTGACTTTCAGTGTATGAAATCATTATGTGCACGCAGGTATTAAATACCCGCCTGTAAAGTCACAAATGTTTAAAATGCTAGTCCAAATACATGGGCAGTGTGCTGTTGAGCTTTTCCACTCCAAAAATGGCTGGACAGCTGTAAATGGAAGGGGTTTGTCTTTTCAATGAAAGCCTTCCTGATGAGATCCATTGGTTTAGGATTAGGTCCAAGGGGATTTATGTGTGCTCTTGGATTGTTTTGTATGTTCCTTACTCGTGTTCTTTCTATGCTCATTGACAAAGAGAGAAAAGGCATAATGTTTGTGTAGTTGCCGCTGTCCTTGGCTAGCCTATCTTGGCACTGCAAGAGTAAATGAATTTGCTGAGAGAACTGCAGATGGGAATATCACAAAGCAGAGTTTTTCAGTTGTCAGCAGCTGACAGAGGCATTCATGGGCTTCTGAAGAGACGTGGTGCTGTCTTGATTGGTTTGTCAATGCGTATGTTTAATTGTAATTTGTGGCAAATTTGAGTTTGGAGTTTTTAAAACCATTAACACCTTTGAATAGTCCAAATTCATCCTGTCTATGCATATGAAGGCATTTAGCCACACAACCCAAGCCCCAGTTACTCTGAAAAGAAAAAACTGCTAACGTGGAAAAGCCGCCATCCTGGCATCAAGCCTGTAGCTTCCAAAAGGTATGGGATTCCCTGTAGTCTTGAAATTGAAAATCAGATACCAAAACCCATAAATGAGCTCAAAAGTCTTTATATGTGCAACACCTGCAGATAATGTAACTGCTTATCTTTGTTGAACAGGTACCATTTTTTACAATGGTGGATTATACCACAGGTTTGCTAGGAAATGATCAGTTACGTTCAGAAATGTTGATCCTTGTGAGTGTAGATGACGTTTGGTCTTGGAAGTGAATAGAATCAAAATCAGAATCTGTCCTTCCCGAGTCTGTAGACAGATGGCTTTAGTGCCTCTGCTGCTATGAAATACTTTGTTAAGCATTACAAAGTGAAATGTAATTACACTCCCAATCAAGAAACTTAAGTTAATCCATGTTAGAATTAGGACTGCAAGACAACTTCTCAGGTACCTCTCGTGGGTTTGTTATGGTACTGTAGTGTAGTATGAGTGTATTTTGTGCAGTACTCATGAGCAGTGTTTTGCAAACATCTGATAGCAGATGTGCTGAATAGCAGTGTTTAGAAGCAAACTGCTGGTTTCAACGAAGTGAAACTTCACTTTCAAGTGAAGCTTTGGGCGTATCGTCCTTGTGAAATGTTCTAGCTGGCTGACTATTAGAGGAAAACACAATAGAGGTGATTGTAGATGGTGGCTTGTGATATTCATAATTCTCCATAGTTTAGGTGCTATGTGGTTCTAATTTTATATTTTTGCTTTTATTAGCTTCCATGTCAGTGAAAGAGATTCTGCAAAGCCTTGTTGATGATGGTATGGTGGACACGGATAGAATTGGAACTTCCAATTATTTCTGGGCTTTTCCAAGTAAAGCTCTTCATGCCAGGAAGCGTAAATTGGAGGAGTTAGAGTCTCAGGTAAATCTGTTTTATGAAAAATACTTGTTTATCTGAATGGGTTTGCTTTTTCTTATATCCCCTTGTCATTCTTCTTTATATCTCTCGTGTACAAATGTACGTGTCCACACACACAAATATTAGTATAGGAATTGTCTGTCATTCATGGTAGGGTGTTGTCATTATCTTACTGTTACGTCAGGTAAACTTTGGAGGTTCTTGCTGGAGCTCGAGAAGACTTTGTCTGCTTGGTGCTGAAAGCATGTTAGTCGGGATGCAGAGCATCATTTGAGGACTCAAAATATCTAGGTAGCATGTTTTTGTGTCTTTTATATAGCGTAGGCCATCATGTGGTAATAACCTAAAAGTGATGACACCTGAAATGCATAACCTGAGTAAATGGGGCAATGGTTTCTAGTTAGGCCATTGTGCTTTCATCTGCTTTTATCGGTGGCTTAATTTGCAGTGCTTCTGTAATCCCATACTGCAGTTTTAGCAGGTGAAAAGAGCAAATTGGTCATGAATCATAGAATCAAGGAATGGTTGGGGTTGGAAGGGACCTCCAGAGATGTAGTCCAAATCCGTGCTAAAGCAGGTTCACCAAGAGCAGGTTGCACAAGATCACGTCCTGTTGGATTTGGAGTATCTCCAGAGAAGGAGAGTCAATGACCTCCCTGGGCAGCCTGTTCCAATGCGCTGTCATCCTCAAAGGAAAAAAGTTTCTTCTTCTATTTAGATAGAACTTTGTGCCAGTTGCCCCTTGTCTTGTTGCTGGGCACCACTGTAACGAGTCTGGCTCCATCCTCTGGACACCTGCCCTTGAAGTATTTGTGTTGATAAGATCCCCTGTCTTCTGTAAAGTCATCGCTTCTTCAGGCCGCACTGGCCCAGCTCCCTCAGCCTTTCCTCATAAGATAGATGCTCCAATTCCCTCCTCATCTCCATAGCCCTCTGCTGGACCCTCTCCAGTAGCTGCTTGTCTTTCTTGAACTGGGGAGCCCAGAACTGGGCAGAGTGCTCCTGAGGAGGCCTCGCCAGGGCAGAGGAGAGGGGGAGGAGAGGCTCTTCTGCAAAAGAGCAGGGCATCTTTTGTTGCAGTGTTGCTGCTCTATTCAGCTGGTTCTTTCCTACTTTTTAGGAACTATCTTTCCTTATGCTTCTGGGGGTGGGAGTGGGAAAACATCTATTCATCAGTTTATTTGTAATGGGAATATATAATAACGAGATGAACAAATGAGCTTTATGAGACCATGTGGTGTGATTGTACCACAGCACTGCCAACTCTTCCCATGATTATTTAGCATTATGTTTTTTCATCAAAGAATCATTTGAATTAATGCAGATTTACTGGTAGCATCTGAACATTTTTACAGACATTTTTTTCTTCAGGCATAGCTCTGAATGAATCTCAGGCGTTGCTGCCTTATGTACAGTGTTGTCAACTTCAGCTATTTCTTTATATTTATAAAATTATATCAAAATAATTAAAAGAAAATTGCTTTTTTCCCCCAGCTTGAATTGAAAAAGGAGCTTGATTTAGCTGACTATGGTTGTACTGTTTTCAGGGATGGGCTTAATCCTGGCACAACTGGACTTAAATTAATTTTTATAGACTGGTAGTAACAATGCACTGACTCTTACTCCAGTGGAGTTTCATTTGTCTGAAACAGATCAGTTTAGCTCTGCACTGACTTGGAAGTGAACTTCCTAGTAAAATTACTCAACTTATTAGTACATTAGCACAAGTTTTGGACCAGGCTCCTTATTCTGCCAGCACATAAATTGCCAACTGAGCAATTGAACAAATACGTTCCAAAACTCCTGCTTTGTTCACCAAACTATCTGGTGCCACTGTCTTGTTGAATGCAAATGATGAGCTCTTGGATCCTCTTTGTTGTTGCTCATGCTCCATATTATAGCCAAGTAGCTGAATGAAGGAGTTGATCTTTGTTGTCCTTGCCCTTGGGCCTAGTCCCATCATAAATTTTAAACATAATTGGTCAAGCAGGTCTCTGGCATACCCTGACGAATATCTTCCTTGGAATGTCTTGCAGAATCTCCCTAATGTGCTCTACAGTAACTATCCAGGAATTACCTACAAAAATATGCTGTACTGCTTTAAATGTACTTTTATTTGCACAAACACATCTGTTAGTGTGAAAGTGTATTAGGCATGTAGTTACTGATTTGTAATGTTATTTTATGGTTATTTCTATGTAGAAATACACTATTCTGATATGAACAGTTCTGCAATATAAAAACTGTTCCAGTGGAAAGAAACAGTTTTGTTACCAGAACCTTATTTGCAAGCCAAGCCCTGCTCGTGACATATGGGCTTATTGGTATAAGAGCTCTCTTTAGTATGATGGATGAGTCTTTAAAAGTACTTCTCTTCATTACATTGCTTTTTTGATGAGACTGGAAATGTTTCAGCATTTCAGGGAAAAGCATTTTCACTAGCTGAAAATAACTTCTGTGTTGACACAGTGGAAAGGTGGCATTTTCAATGAAAAGTTCTCTGAATGTTTTTACAAGATGATAACAGGTTCTGTCTGTGAGTTCAAATTACCTCTTTTGGTGTTTGTATTCTTCTTGATGTGCATACATACAGATTTTCTTAAGGGCTTCTAAATCTAGTCACTGACTGTCACAAAACTTCTTGTCAGAACATACAAAGCAGAGGAAAAAATCAGCTATTGTACCATTTCTGTTGCATGTTGCTTGTCTTTGATCATTCCCATATAGAACTTGTGGCATGCTGAGAGATGTGTTCTCTCTGTGTCTTGTCCAGACTGATTGTTAACTACATGAGTCGGTCTCTTTGTTCAGCAGTTAAAAGCCAGAATCAGGCTGCCTTACTTAAAGCATGTTTAAAAATCAGCAGTTCAGTTCATGCTGTAATTAAGGCTTTTTACCAGGAGGCATTATCTTTGTTTCCTGAGGGCATGGATAAACAGTCAAGGGAGAGGAGTAATCCCAAATGCTGAACTGTCATTTGAAAATAATGTGGAGGAACAGAACAGGCTTCTTCATGATGCAAATTCCCCTATTAATTCACAGCACTGAGGCTTGTGTTTGACGAGTTGGGCCTGCTACAGGACCTTTTGCCTGCATACATTGGTACTTCAGAATGTTACAGCCGGCTTGCTCACGGCATTCTGTGTCTTACAGAACTTGTGATTGTGGGAGGCTGTTTTAGGAGCTGTTCTTGAAGCAACTTTTTTGTTTCAGATTTTTTAGTGGTTATTAAGCTGCACCCCATCTTAGAGGTCCAGATGCAAAGAAGTCTGACTCGGTACTCATAATGAAGATCAAGCCAGTTTTGTCCGAATGTTTAAAGCTGCACTTCACAGGGGTTCTGTATACCCTAGACTTTTTTTCAGGAAGGATTTATTACATCATCAGTGTTCAGAGATACGGCAATTAAAAACAATGCTAAAGTTTCTCCTGACAGCTTCCCTGCCTGACCTCATCTTTTGGCTTCCTTTTGTGGAGGCAGGTGTTTGGAGAGGGGCACTAATCCCTGATTTAAATATATGGCAGATCTCGTGCTGATCTAATTAGGATCTTGGTGGTGCCCTCTAACCCAGATTTACTGTTTGGACCTCTTCCTGTTTTTCTGAAAAGCAAGGATAGCAAATATCTTTAGGTTGTGTAGCTATCTGCTGGAACTATTTCTTCCAATAGCTTACAAAGTGAGAATTACTAAATAGGTCCCTTTGCATTTTGTATTGATTTGTTTTGCAGTGGCATGGTTGCTCCTAAAGGCTTATGCCTTCTGCCAGGGGCTTATTTTTCACCTCTTGGTTATGCTTATGCATCTGTGAAGAGGACCACTGAAAAAAGGAAATATGTTGGAAGCTGCATTGTGGTTAGATGGGTTTATACATGCATCTGGTTTGTTCGCATGTGGAAGTTGCATTTGGTTAGACTGGGTACAGGTGTGAGATGGTGAAACTAAGAGTGAGGCTGTGGACTGAAAGATAATGTTTTAACAATGTTTATAAATGGAGAAATTTTTAATGTAACCTCACCTGTCAAGAGAACTTTGGAAGCTGTACTGATAGGATAGCTGGGTCTTGGTTTTCTTCCTTCCCTGAGAAAAGGTGAAATGATATGATTTTATTCTTTATCAATATTTTCCTGGCTGTTGGATTCAGAAGCTTTGAATTACCTATGATCAGTTATAGTTTGACAAAACAAGATGTTTACTCTTGGCATAACTATTGTGAGTGAGGGAAAGAGAAATCTTTCTGGTATAGCCTTAGTATAAACAGATTCAGCCTAGATTTTCTTTCATTTTTTCATCTGTGTCTTGGGCAAAGCATTTGCATCTGTGCGGAGAGGGACCTGAAATACTAAGCACTTCAAAGATGTTGTTGTTAGTGTAACTATTGACAGTACTATGAGCACTGTAGTCAGTAGCTTGGGAAAACAACCAGTTCACTTCCTTTTCTCTGCGGTGTTGTTTATTTCACTGTTCAGTTTAAAACTGTTCATTTCACTGTGTTGTTGTTTGTCTCATTTCTCATGGTGTTGCTTTCTTGTGGGTTAATCTTTTGTGTTCTGGGGCTTTGCAAGGGAAAGTTTAACAGCCAGAAGTACTACAGCCGCTGTTCCAACTGAGAGCAAAGTGGTGTCACCTTGCACTGCAACAAAGATTGGAGAGAATCTTTTTAGAGCAGAATACAGGATGGACATTTTGTGCCATTCCCTGTGGTTGCTTCAACGTACTCATGCCCAAGAGACTTGAGAGTTTCTGGCAATTTTTTCCTCCCACGAAGCATTGCATTGGGCCGGTGTTAGTTAAGATAGAGAGGATTAGTTGATGTTTCATTCCTTAAATCCCTGCCCTAGCGTTGGTAAGAGGAGGGATTTTCACTTCCCATGACTGATATATTGAGCCAAGGGGACAATTTGAAGTGGGTACATCCTGGCTCACATTTGGGAGCTAGTTTAAAAAAAAAAAAAAAAAGGGACCCCCCCCAGCACCTCCCCTCCCCCCATGAATGAACTTGTCAAAATAAGTGACTTCATATGTATTAAATTGTTTGTACTAATGAGCATTGAAATATGAAAAATGAAAGAATTAATTTTAGTAAAAAGCAGCTAAGGGAATGCTGTATTAGGAAAGGCTTATATTAGGAACACACATTGTTTGAAAATATTTAATGGGAAAAAATATTCGTATTGTGAGTAATCTGGCTTGAATCCCCCTGAAGATATTTGACAATGTAACTAAAAGGAGAGACCCTTTTTTGTTTAGAATGCACACAAATTTTGAGTTTTAACCATGAAAAAGTTCTTCCAAGACACAGCTTGGTGTATTTCTATCCTTTTAGGTATATTTTTCCTCCTTAAATACTGTGACTGGAAAGTCTGCTTGAGACCACTGACTGAAGCTCAGGAAACTTCTGCTGTTCCCTTTCAGGGTGAGCAGCCTCCTCCTGCATCCGATTGACTTCACTCAATTGTCGGGGTATTTCCACACGACTTGGAGGTTGTTTCTGGGCTGCAGTTAGGTACAAACACGCAGCAGTGGCTGGCTAAAAGTAACCAGTCCTGAACTGAGGTACAAATCTGTGGAGATGACAGATGTGCAGTGAGGGGTGGCAGGCTCCTGATGGTGCTTGGAGTTGGGTGATGTTGCTGAAGATACTGGACAGGTTATGTGCCCTGGCTGGAGCTTTGCATCAGCAGGGAGAGTCTGTGGAACCTAGTTGTGTGGAGCAAGCTTTTGGCATTGCTTTGTTCAGGTGTCCTCAGCAGGTGGTACAGCATCAGCTCTTAGCAGAGCTGCGAACACACCTCAGGTCTCTATTGCAGTTTTCAGCCTCTGATGGTGCTGAATGCAGGGTCTCACTGTTTTGGGGATTTTTGCCTCATAGCAGTGATGAGCTGTTCCTAGAGGTATACGTGCAACACCTTTGGAATCCGTGGCCTAATGCTTTTGATAGAACAGTTTATTTTTTGGGTGTAATATTTTCACATTATGATCCATTGAAAAGCTGTATTCAGTGTCTTTTTAAAAATTCATCTATGTATCAAAAAAAAGGACTTGCAGGCGTAAAATGTCTTAAGGTTTATCATGATCTTAAGCTTTGCTGTAATACTTTTAGAAAGCTTAGCACTATATTTTTCATATATATTTTATTAATTTTAGGGAGTAGATAGCATGGTTAAAGAATTGTCCTCTACACCAGAGAAGTACATCAGAACGTTTGCAAATACTGTGTGTGACTTGTGTTAGGAATTACTTATTTAGACATTTTTCTCATTCGTTAATTTAGATATAAGTATGCTTACAATTTAATTTTATTAGGTTGCAGAAAAAAATAAGTAGTAAACTGTTCCTTTCCAGGAAAACTAAAATTCTGGTGGCTGAAGAGGTCTTTCTTTTAATGCCCCTTATAAGGCCTTGAGCAATGTGGCCTAGCGGGACGTGTCCCTAACCATGGCAGAGCGAGTTGGGACTGGATGGTTTTAAGATCCCTTCCAACCCCTAACATTCCATGATTCTCTAATACGTAGGCAGGATCCCAAAGTGTTGACTAAGCTGTTAGAGCAGTCTTCTCATACGCGTGCTGGGCCTCCTTTTTTCCCCTGTTGTTTGAGGACATGTCATTTAGCCTTCTGCTTATGTAGTTACTTAGTTCTTCTTTGGATTGCCCTGACCATTTTGATAGTCTGTACCCCCAATTTCCGTTCT
>VYZQ01065289.1:24197-62176 GCA_013400655.1 Mystacornis crossleyi
ACCATTTCTTTTCATGTTCTGTTCTATTATGTATGAGGAGGTTTATTGATATTTAGTCTGCCAGCACCTGAGCAGTTACGAAACAATCCTATAATTAACATACTCTGATGCTTTAGAATTAACATCAGGATCATCCTTTCCAGAACCATATTAATTTTATAATTTGTGCTGAACCCTGGAATGTGTGTAGGAAGAGGAGTCTCTGGCTCNCATAAGTAATACATGTATTTTAAAAAGGTATATCCACTTATTTAAATACATCAATATGTATGCACATTTTATATCTATGTTTAGTATGTTACTGTAAAAGTTTGATTTTGTTCTTTGTTTTCTTTATCAGTTTGCTGAAAGCAGTCAGAAAAAAGAGGCTTTACAAAAAAGCATTGAGAAATCAAAAATTGGACGTGAAGATACTGTAAGTTGCTTTGGGGGGAGGTAACCCTACAAGGAAATAGCACTGCTTATATGTACTTCTTGCAAATACTAATATAGTACTTCCAGGTATGTTCAGATTTAAATCTGTCTTAAAACTTGAATTACCCAGAGGTGTGTACCGAAGTTGCCAATGGTTGCTGAACTGCCAAGTCTAGTAACTTAGATGTTGGTTTGTGTTTTTTTTCAACTTATTTGTAAAACAGATGTCTAAATTACTGTTCTGAGCAGCCGTGTAAGCCCAGTCCTCTTTGCATGCTGAAGCTGTTAACACTGCAAAAAAGTATCTAGGCTTCATGTTTATCATAACCAACATACTAGTTAGAAATACTTCATATGGTATTCTGAATTGCTGACTTGCATTAAGATGCTTAGTCTAAAGTGATTTAAACCTCTGATAAAATGGGGACAGCCAGAAGCTTTCAGGAGGAATTGAATTTTGTAGGAAAGTGCCAAATCTTTGAACCCAAACTGTTTTGTAGAAACACTGTAGGTTTTTCCTATGTATGGTTCATTTACCGGGTAAGGGATAGAGTGAACCTTACCGTCAAAGTCTGTTAAAGTTGCAGTTCCACAAATTCAATTAAAACCTGCTTTTTGCCAGTATCTTTAATGGGGATTCTATATTCATTCATTTGCAATGGACTGTAATCAGGAATCACAGGCAGGTTTCCCACATAGTTGTGCTTGTCATGTTTCCAAACAGTTTCAGCCTTGGGCTTCTCCAGCATGTGACCTGCCTGCCCTACAGAAAGCTATTGGTCTGGAAATCCTGTTCTGGCTGATGTTTCCAACAGTTTGGTTCCTGATTATGTATCAGGAAGAAGTCCTAAAAAATCTAGACCGCAGTGTAGGTCCCCAAGCATCTCACCTCCATACCTCAGCATCTGGAAACTTTTGATTTCCATTCTGCATTTTCAGAACATGCTGAATCCAAACTGTTGGCAAAAGCACTGGGAATATGGAAGTTTGGGGGGGAAAAAAATCAACAACCTTAAACAAAACCCCAAATCCACAAACACCTTGGACTGCTGGGTTACCGTGGAGATTGCCATTGGTAAAATCCTGATGGTTTAGAAACTCATGCTCTGTGGCTCTTCTAGGCTACCCTAGCTTGAGTAATTTGAATATCAGCCAGTTCCAGTGTTTGTCTGTAACTACAGACTGAATTAGAAGTATGTGCTGAGTTGGCTGTGGGAGAGCTCATGTTGAGTCAGTGTCTGCAGATTGTTACTGATCAATAGACTCTTTGAGGTCAATATCATGTACAATCCAAGCAAAGACTACCATGTCATAAATATCTGAATTTATTTTTGAGACCATTGCTCTTAAATGGTGTGGAAAAAGAAGACAAATTCTGAAGGTGTTCATACACAGCATCTCAATTTGTGGAAGGGTGGATGGTAGGTTTTTCTGTAATGCTATCTTTAATTACAAGACTAACACTTCTAAATCCTGCTTAACCTTTAAGCCCAATGATTAAGAGATCTCTTTGGAGTTCGTTAACCATGTTGAGTTCAAAGGTGGTAGAAAATCCTTCTTTTGTTGATCCATATTGGCCTTAATTTTTTTCCATACAGTTTGTATTTAGTATCATTTTGCATCACTAAGACTTCTGTGTAATAAAATAAAACGTTCAAGTACTTCGTAGACAGAACGGAGTAGCGAAAGCATCTTTTAAATTTATACAGTTTTATTTTTTGAAAAACTTGGTGTGATAATTACTGTTTTTAACGTTTGTATTTTTTTTGTACCTCCCAACATCCTTTGAATGCTCAGGGGGAACGTGCAGCTCTGCTGGAAGAACTTGCCACCCTTCGGCAAAAAAAAGAGCAGCTAAAGGCAGAAATAGACAAATACAGGGAATGTGATCCAGACGTGGTCGAAGAGATGCGTAAGTTGTGTATTGTTTAAAATGATCTTTGGCCTGGAAAGGTCTGCACTTCTTCAGCTTAAAATCTGGTATTCAGAAGTTAGTCAAAGAATAGCTGCTTTTCTTTTTAAAGCTGAGCACTACAAAACAGATACTCTGACCATTTCTTTTCATGTTCTGTTCTATTATGTATGAGGAGGTTTATTGATATTTAGTCTGCCAGCACCTGAGCAGTTACGAAACAATCCTATAATTAACATACTCTGATGCTTNTATCTTACTCTGATGCTTTAGAATTGACATCATGATCATCCTTTCCAGAACCATATTAATTTTATAATTTGTGCTGAACCCTGGAATGTGTGTAGGAAGAGGAGTCTCTGGCTCTCGTTCACCTTCAGTTCCATACTGTTAAGACAGGTATCTTTCTACTTATTTTGTCTTGCCTGTTTAAAACAAAAGCATTTCATTAGAGACACTTAATTGTCACTACACGAACATATGTTACCACACTCTTGACTGACTGTACTGTCTCTGACATGCTGGGTTTCGGTTGGAGTTTCTAATTCTAAGGGAATACAAGGAATGATGAGTGACTTTAATACAGAATTTGGCACCGAAGTGTAGTTAATATTCTGATCCTTAGCATGAAAAATGAAAAGCATGCATGAAATTTTATTGAATTTTCTCTACTGCAGCTTTCATGTTTTATTTATTAGGCTCTTATATTGCTACCCAAGCAACTCTGCATATTCAGTTTGCTGTAATGCCAAAATGCTGTTACAGAGTGATGAGAAACAGGCACAGAACTTTTTCCGAAAAGAGATGTGGCTAAATCTTTCTCTTTCCTTATTTTACTAACAGAGTCTACAGCTTTAGAACTGTTCTGAGAGAAAGCCAGGAACATAAACAGATTTGGCAGCACTCACCAAATTTGGACAGATATTATTTATTTTAAGGGGTTGTGACATTTTTTGTCAGCTGTGTTATCTTTCCCCAAGGATGTAATGGTATGCCAGGGAATAAGCAAACTTGAGACCTGAGGTTAGTTACTGTGCTGTAAATCCCTTGCTGCCTGCTCTCCTGAGGAGAAGACACATTCCAGCTGATTCCAGCTGTAAAAATTGAATGAGGCTAGGCAGATACCGACAGCAGAGAGATGTGTAGTGTCAGGTATTTTAACTGCTGAGGTACCCTTACAGTAAGCATTGCACTGAATGGTTTGAGAGCCTCTCTTTTGAAACAGTCACGGTGAGCACGTTCCTAAAAATGGCACGAGGGAGCAAATCACAGCTGGAATGCTAGGGCAAGCTGCATTAGCAAGCAACGTGGAGACTACTTTCCTGAAAAGAGAGAAGGAGAAGGAAATATAATGCTTAGTTACTTCAGTCCTGCCCTTGTCTTTTGTCTGTATCTTGTAGGTTTGGGTTTTTTTGTCCAAGTGTGTGGAAGCTCCATGTGAATTTCTGTGATGGAGGGGCAAGCGTTTAAGGGACTTGGTGAGGTTAGCACGGTTGAACTTACCTGTAGGATTCCCAGAAATACGCAGTAGTGTTTCAAAATTAATTTGTCCTTGAACTTAATTAAAAAAAAAAAAAATTCTGCTTCATTACAAGTTTTGTCAGTCAGTGTTGCACTGGCAGTGTGCATTGTTGCTGGCAATGTATGAGTGAATAAATGGTGAAGTCAGTTTTGGGGAGTTAATGTCTTTGTCAAAGCTGAATGGAAGTTGACAGGCTTTATGGAAAAGAGGGAATAGAGGGAAAAAAAAGGCTGGGGGGCATTTCTCTTGGTTTCAGAGTGTGGAAAAGTGCAATGGCAAAATGATGCAGGAAGTTATGGGTTTTAGTGTAAGAAGGCAATAAAGAATCTGAGGCAATGGAATGCATTCAGCTAGACATAAAAGTTACTGCTGCTGTGTCACAGAAAAAAAACCTTATAATAAAAGTTACTCATTCATAGATTTTCAAACTACACATGGGTGATAATGATTTTCTACTTCAGTACAATTTAGATAACCCTTGGAATTATTTTCAGTTAAATCACCTGAGCAGATTTCTAACTGCCTTACTTTAGAGTCAGAGATGGCTGTTACATTATGTAATTGCACTCTTTTTAAGAGTTGAATTGTTCGGTAAAATATATTTTGTAAAGGCACTTTCTACCTTTGAGTTTTCCCTCTTCTTCCTTAATGACTTCAACCTGTAAGGAAATCTTTGATGCTCAGTATAAAATTTCACCCTGTTAATTTCTCATCCTGTATCACAGAGTGCTGCTTTGGTTCTTGTGGTATTTTAGGGCTATATCAAATTGTCATCTGTTTTCAGCAGCCTTCAAATTTGGTGAATGCTTTGCTGTGTCTTTTTAGTTGCCCTCTTCCTCAGCGGAGTTTTGCAGAAACAAGCCAATTGCACAGCAGTAATCCTCACTAAAACATGCATGCACGCACACACACACACATACTATTTTCAGGGTCAAAACCAAGGTTTGAATGATTCATAGCAAATATCTGAAGACTCAGCTAAAAACTGAACATCTGTCTTTGCTTCCTGAATCTTGTGGTGGGAAAGTCAAGCTTGACCGTGTAACTAAATATATTATAATGCATATTCACAAGGGAGCAAATGGGAAAACTAAAATAATAACTCTGGTTTTTGCTGACTACACTGCTTGTCCTTTCAGTGTCACTAAAACATATTTTGTTCTATGTTTTGGCTTAGTTTCCTTGGCTTTTGTATTAGAAGTACATTGCAGTATGAATTTTAATACCTTCCCAAATTTACAGCATTGGAACACAGAATTTGTGTGTAATAAGTAACTAGAGTAAATAGCAGAAGCAACAAGATTTAAGGACTGACCACTAGAGGAAGCTACGTAATAGTCTGGTCTTCTGGATATATTCAGATAATTCCATTTTACAGGTATGGTATTGTAGAAATATGTCTAGAAGAGCTAAATACTTGAATTTTTTTCTAATGACCTCTGCAGTTCAGAAGCTTGTCTTTGCCACTTGCTAATGTTTAAGACACCTTCTGTGAGTTAGGATTGAGCAATGAATTATTTTCAAAGGCAGTAAAACTGAAAACAGTCACCTGAAGTAAAAAAACCCACACAAACAAATAGTGGGATTTTATACTTTGCTATTAAACTTGTGGTCCTGCTTCAGATGGTGCAGGACAGGATCAGTGTTTCTCAGCTTTGAGGCGTGTCTGTGTAGGCTGGAATAGATTCTCATGGGAGAGCAGCCATTGTAGAGAGATTTGTCTCTTATGTGACATAGCATGCATGTATGCAAGGTTGGATACATGTGATGCTGCTGGATTCTCTAAAGGCTGTGGTAGAAGAAGCCATGGAGAATGCAAGCTTACAATAGTTCATAATTTACACAGATTTTCATAAAGTCAACAGGAAAAGCTCCACGGAACATCAAGATTAACCTGCCGCATAAGTTTAATTTTTTCTGCCCACCAGAGAGAGCTAATAAAATTTTTCTCATAATTAATTTCATAGAGAAGTTTGGCAACGTAAGTGTATAAACAATAGGGACTTTACTCTGAGTTGCTGGTCAGATTGTAATTGGAAACAGCTAAACATTTTCTGTGCTCACTGTAAAATAAACATTTCTAGAATTTCAAACTTCTTGTTATTTCACTACATTAAGAGGAATGTTGGTTTATGCTTTATTAAAACATTGTTGAGCCTTTTCTTCCTTTTTTTTTTTTTCCACAATAGCCATGCTTTGTTACTGTGTGCCTTTGGATACGGCAGCTCTCTCAGAAATAGTTACATTCTGATTGAAGTGATTTCGGTGTGGTATGATTGCTAATGTTTATGGGACCTGGGATCTTGCCTGTCAGCATTCCTTTTTTATTTAGCATGTTTTTAGAATGTCTGGTTAGTGATAACTTTTATGTCTTAGGCTTTTACTTTTAAAACACTGATCTGAACATGTGTAGGCAAACAGTATTCTCAAAAATTAGCAAACTACCAGATACAACACACGTAGCAATTTTGGTGTCAACCTTTTTGCTTCAGCTCTCTCTGTTTATTTTTATCCTGTAACGAGAGACAAGTGGATCAAATGGACACAATTTCAAACCACAAATACCCACAGTCATCCTTTCGACTCTCTGAATGTGTGATCTCAGAGGCATCGCTACCAGTCCAATACAGGGTTGGATTATTTTCTAAAACTAATACTTACATGATTCTGTGAAAATAAATCTTGGTAAAGCATCCAGACTTTACTGAATACCATGAAAATGTCATGCTATATATGACATGTACTTGAAAACATATTTTTTCATTGTAGGTGCTTCAAAAATTTCTAATTCTCATGTCTCTAAAACACTGAAAATTTCATCTTGACAAACTGTTGTGTGGAATTGTCAGGGTATACAGACAGTATGAGAAAATAGTTCTGGATTGTTCAGTTTTTTCATTCATCTCAATAACTGAAGGGTGAATGCTGAAAAGTTAATGCTGATTTAGCTACTGGATTTTGTGGGGTGCATAGTTTGGGGGTTGTTTGTTGGGGGGGTGTTTTTTTGTTGATACACCCTGCTATTCTCTTATGTTCAAATCAAATTGAAAATATGTTACATATGCAGATGTACTTCGTGTTACAAAAACTTTAGTACCAAGTGTTAGATTCTTCGGGGGATTCTTACTAATGCTAGAATAGTCCCTGTTCCCAGAAGGGAAACAGTAGTAAAGAAATGAAATGAAGATTGGACTATCCTGGCTAGTGGAGAGACTTTAAAATGAGTTGCATCAGTTTTACTCGAAATGCGTCAGAATGCAAGTAATTTACAAAAGGGTTTAATGGATTGTCTTTTATATTTTGTGCAAAGATTGTTGTTCAGAAATCGTATCAGAAAGGTAGTTTAAACTAAAAAGCCTTGTCAGCAATATCAGTTAATGAACTGTTAAGTATCTGTTTCTAAAAATGTAATGTTTTACTTGGGAAAGGGAGTGTCTACAGATAATTTTAAGCCTGGTCTAGGTGCCACCAAGGTCAGTAGAGTGCAGGTGAAGCCTATAGAGAAAATGTTTTTTTTAATCACCTCTAGCTGTAGTGTGTTCAGTTTGCAATTAAGAGGATATTTCTTGGCTACTGACCATGAAATATGCACTTGGCATCTGAGAGCCAAGCTGTGCTTTTTACAGTTTGTGCCATTAACAAAGGTCTGCAGTTAGAAATTAGTCCTGCTGATGTTAAACTTGTGTCTTCACTCACAGTTGCGTTAGTCTTAGTGGGTTAAACTAAGCTTTCTTTGGAGTGAACCAGACACCTGCCTGAAAGTACACAGAAAAATACTGGTTTTAAAAGCAAGCACTCTCTTTCTTACTTAGCCTCATCTTACAGAGTATTGTGTATTTAATATATTCATCTCCTGAAGATCTGGATGAGGATGTGACAGGAAGTAGTGGATGTTCAGGTATGTAACTTGCAGGCTATCTGCTACTAATCAAAACAAAACTACACAGCTCACACACCTACCCCTTTTTTTCCTCCTTTATCATGGAGTACCAGAATGTATATAAATGTGCACCAGTAATGAAAGGACACATTTACTCTACTAATTCTCAACTAATTGCAGCATCAAACTAAGAATTTTTTTTTTGTTTCCCCTGCACCCAATACTGTTCTTGGAATGTCTTGTCATTTGTTTGGAAGGCTGACAAATTAAATTACCTGTTCAAAAACTACATCAAAAGATAAATCAAACTTACAAAAACTAAACGTAACTTAAATTCTAGAAAGAGTAAGGAATAATAAATGTACTTGTATGTAAACACAGTTACACATAGTAATGGTAAAATTTTACCTGTTCAGTAAAGTTGAGGAAAGGAACAGGGTACTTAATGAGTAGAGTTACAAATGAATGCTTAGATCACTGATGCAAGCTCCTTTAATCATAGAAAGCAAGATGGAATTGTAAGTTTAAGCAGTGTATCTGCTCCTTTATCTTCAGCCCTTCCATTTTTTTTTAATCTTGAAAATCAAGGGAGGCTTGCTTGCATTTCAGTTATTTAAAAGGCTGGTCCCTTGACAAAGGAAACACTTGCTAAGCAGAATCTGGCTGTGATTACCAGAGGCTGTAGTGTGGTGGTTTAAGGACCTTCCCTGACAAAGGCAAGTTAAGAGTTCTCACCTTGGCCTTTGATTCCAGTGCTGAAGTTCACCAGTGATAAAAGCAAGTCTTCAGCTTAAGTTAGGAACTGATGGTGGAGATGCCTGTGTCTTGTGATGGACTCTCCGGAGGTCTTTGAAATCTCTCTTTCCATCCAGCAAATCTGTCTGATGAAGTCTTTCACTGCCTTCTTCACAAGACTTTCATATGTGTGGTCATTTGTCATGTACCTCACAGAATTGTCTGTTGTGTGATAGTTGCTCTGAAGAGCAACCAGGGATCTTCTGACCAACTAGGAACAGGTGACAAGTTTTCCTAGGGGTATTTTCATGAACTCTGCAATGAGATGAACTGTTAAAAAATGGATTTGAAAATAACTGAATGAGGGAGCAACAGGAGTAGGTAAATGGGTGAGCAGCTGCTGGCACTTGGAAAGAAAGGAGAATACAACAGCCATGAAGAATAATGAATGAAGGGCCACCAGGACAAACTGGACAGCTTAAGAAATGTCTGTACATACATACCCGAGGCACAAAGCTTAAAGTGAAATCTGGGGCATTTGGCTGAAGCTGGAAAGCTAAAGTCCAGAAGGGTCGTTTGGCTTTCAGCAAAAGGCCCTTTTTCTCTACATTTCAGAGAATTTCTCTGTCTCCGTGTTTGGTCTCCAGATAAGAGGTTACTCTGCAATGGAAAACTCTCCTAAATATTTAGACATATGCATACTTTTGTTTTTATGCCTCAAACACGTTATAGCAAGACTGTTCTTAGGGAGTGTCAAGCCAATGTGCTTTAAAATGAAGCTGCATTTTAGCTAATTAAACAAAAACTGTGTTTTGTCAGTGGGGCTTTTCTTGGACACTCAGAAAGGAGGCAGTTGGAGGACCAAATCTTGAGATAATAAGTGTAACAAACACCCTGCTTAAATAAATTTTTATAGTCTGGCAAGTTGCTTTTTCTTGAAATCAAATGAGAACACTGACAAGACACGATTTTGTTCTTTTTCTTTATTTTTTTTCTTATTTGTTTATATTGGAATGACAGAAAAAGTATGTAGAGTGAGAGGCTCATGTGAAGAGGTGCCCCCCGTGGGGGGGATGGGCATGAGTGGATGCGTGGGGCATGGGGTTTCTCTGTCCCTGTTCCCTTGGTCAGGTGTACCCCAAATCCTGTCCCCTATTGGTCAGTTTGAATGTAGCCCGCGGGAATCCTGTACTTAAGGGGGTGTTCACGGGACCCCAGTGGGGGTTGTTCTACGGGGCAGGTCGCTGTCGGGGTCCCTGCTGGGCTCCGGCCATGTGCCGCCAGGGGGAATAAAATCTGGAAATTTCTATCAAATATCGTCTCCTTGATTCTTCCACGGGCCAAGGCTGTCTCCCAGGGAAGGTTGCAGCCACCCCACTGCAACACTCATGGGTGAAATATATGGAAATATCTTTATTGTCTGAGCCAGTAAATCCTTATGGCAAAATCCATTGAGCTGCTTAGGAATGGTAGACACTGGATAAAATTTGTGACATGGAAAATGGCTACTTATGGCTACATTTATGGTACTCCTTGATTTAAGGAATGAATTGGTAGCAATCCATTTGACTATGTTTTAAAGCCCTTGATGAAAGCATCAAATGGAACTAATCTATAGATCCATTTATATGTGAAATAAAAAGGCTTTTGTGGAGTGAGTGTTTTGCTTCTGTCTCCCAGTGTTACAACTGCTACGATAGTTGTGTATGGTAGCACTCAATTCAGACTGTTTTGATTAAGTTATGGTGATGTTTGAAGGAACATATTGGTCTATATCTTTTCATTACTTTCACACGCAAAATTAGGTCAGGAAAGGTATTATTGATTTTTAGTTCATTGTCTTTAGTGCTAACATGCAGGATTGTCAAATTTAAGTCTTCCTTGGCCTTTTTTAAAAAAAATGTATTGCCAATCTCATGTGTTAAGATATCTCACATATTTTATGGGATGGTATGTTACCATCATTATGGGTTTATCTGGATTATGACTGTATATTCCTAATATAGATACCTTTCTCTGTGCTATTTATCTGCAGTTTTTGCAGGGCAGGTTGTATGAGTGCAAGACTAATGTTGGCACATTTGACGTATTTCCAATGTTTTTTCTTCTCACTTTAATGTCATATGAGCTGGTTTCACTGAAAAGAGCAGGGTATGAGAGAAAAATTTGGAACAGAAAACCAATTTGGAAACACCTAGAACAACATGGGTTTTCTCTCTGCCACTGTAAGACACCTTTGTAGCTTGGGGGAAGTTTGTCTTTGGTGTTTTTAACTCTGTTTTGCATGGTACTGTTTTAAGAAAAGTAGGTACATAGGCAATACAATCCTGATGAAACAGCAGTAATGCGAATCTCAAAGTACTTTATAATTTGTGAGCAATTCAGTATCAGAAAGGGAGGTGGAACTGATGAAGCTCTGTAATATGGTTTGTCATATATGTGCCTCTGCTCAGTGTTTATATTAATGAGCTGGACAATACAGAAGACGTTCTTTTATATTTGCAGATGATGAAACTAGGAGAGACTGCACAGAAAAAGGACAAAATGGGATTTCAGACTGATCATGACAAATTGCAAAGGCAGTCTGAAAAACACTGGATAGCATTCAGTAGTGTCAAGTGCAAGGGTGTTACGTGTATTTAAGGATATTGTGCTACACAGATGATCTGAGGCTGTTGGTTAAGCAGGGACGATTCGAAAAAAGATGTCAGAGTTACAGTAGTTCACAGGCTGAATATAAGACTTTTAGTTGTGCCAAGAAAAATCCCCATAGTAAGATACAAAAGCATAAGTATAACCAACAATGAGATGTATGAAAGAATCTTTTTGCTCAAGGCAGAACTTGTGGCACTAAAGGCTTCAGCTTGGTTTCATCTGCAACACTGTGTCAGTGTTGGATACCCTACCTGGATATACCCGATTTATTTCAGAGCATTCATATAACTGCGTGTTCAGAGTAGAGTAAAAGGACATTGAGCAATCACTTCTAAGAGATAAAAAAACTTGCGAAAGATAGGTCTCAAAAGAAGATTGTTCCTGGTGGGTTTTGCATATCTGTATCTCTTCAAGAAAAGAAAAGGAATAGCCTGTTATTCAGGTTTGTGAAGAATATGACAAAAAGTAATAGCCTTAAATTGAAAAAGTTCAAGGAAAAACTAATGATAGCAATAATCAAACATGGAATTAGACTGCCTGGGAAGGTTGTAAGAGCTTAATACTGTAAACCTTAAAAATAGGCAACAAATGCCTCAGAAATGGCACAGGTAAAGTTGAACATGCCCTGAATTATGGTTACAGAGACCAGAGAACCTCTTGGGATGCCTTCCAGACTCTTCTCTGCAACGTCTGCAACATGTGAGGTGACAGCAGACTACAATCCACAACTGGCCAAAAACCAGGAGGCCTGGGATGGGCCTCCTAGTGAAATACAATTCAGCAGCTCAGAAGTGTGCAAGTTCCTTTAGCTGTGCTGAAGGTGTGGAGTATATTGGTGAATGAAGTGGGGAAGGAGGAGTTGTCCACTTCAAGAAAAAGGGGAGCCCTGAATCAGCCCTGAATCAAGTTGGTGTGCTTGTTTCTGTTTTGCAAGCTTTTTGCTTCCCTCTGCTCTTTGGATGCAAATGGATGTATTTTAGTTACGCAACTAAGATTTCATCGTGGGTTTTCAGGTGCAACACTTGAACGGTAAATGGTCTTTTTCTNGAAAAAGGGGAGCCCTGAATCAGCCCTGAATCAAGTTGGTGTGCTTGTTTCTGTTTTGCAAGCTTTTTGCTTCCCTCTGCTCTTTGGATGCAAATGGATGTATTTTAGTTACGCAACTAAGATTTCATCGTGGGTTTTCAGGTGCAACACTTGAACGGTAAATGGTCTTTTTCTGTAGGTACATGAATATAGTAAACTTAAGTGCAAGAGCATGTCTTGCATAGAGGAATTTTTTGGTAGCAATTCTGACAAATTCTGTTGGACATTTTTCAAGGAGACCCTGTGTACATACTGATGAAATTTGACAGTGTGACCTTTTCATGTGGGACAGAGGGATTTTTTTGCTGATGAGAGTTGACACTTTTTTCAAACACACTGACAAAGATCGCAGACCCTTTAAAAGCATATTCTCAGCAATGTGGATCAGCTTAGTAGCTTTACTGTGCACTGCTACGTCTCACCAGGTAGACAAGACTGGCACTGTGGTATCTATTTGCTCAGGTTTATTTTCAACACATATACACAGGTGTTGCAGCAGAAATGCTGATTTAATTAATTCATATGTCAGTATTCTTGATTATTTTTCTATCGCAAATAGCTTAGATTGTGTTCTATGCTTTTCAAAATAGTTGTAGATCAGTAGGTAGCATTCGTAATTGTCAGTGTTTTTTCTTGTAGTGCTGAAACTTTATTCAGAGTCTAAAATAAGTCAGCATAAAAATTTCTGTTGAGTTTGTGGTTTAAATGAGAAATCGTATTTACACAGTGACTTGAATTTAGTAATGAAATCTGAAGCATTGTGACCTGTTGATTAATATCATGAGGAAAAGTGCTGTGTGTGATACTGTAGTATGGGGGAAGAGCCCTGTGTTATTTTGAATTCAAAGGAGTTGACAGAATTCTGATGTGCTATCACTTTTCTACACAGCAGCACTTTATTCTGTTTATAAGAGGAAATGCCTCTTTGGGAAGCATGGGGGAGGATAAAGATTTCCAGTAGTGTGGAGGTATCTGCCTAACACAGGGTTACAAAACGTTCTTGTAAAGCTCTTCTTGCCACATTGCAATTCACCCTGTTGACAGTGTTGTAGATTACCTACTCGCAAGGATACTCAAATGCGGACCCTAAGAAGCCACCTCATCGCATCGTTGCCATAAATAGTCTCCAGTGGCAAGCCACAGGCTCTGGATCAGAGTCTGCGGTGCCAGTTTTGTGAATGTGGGTAGGAGTTACTAGGCAATAACCTTTTCTACTTTCTGTGGATGACAGCTGTATAATTTCTATGCTCACCTTCTACCCTGGCCTTTGGAGATGGGATCTTTATTTGCATGAGATGTTTTCATTAGTGAGAAAAATTTTGGAAACTGCATCACAGGATATTATAGTGATGCTGCCCCAGCAGAAGTAGGGAAACAAATCTGTCACAGTGTGATGTTGGCAAGGTAATATTTCTGGAAAGTAAGGGCAACCTATGTGCAGGAGAATGGATAACTGCAGAAGGCAGTGGATAATCAGTCATGGGAGGTTCAAGTTCACATTCAGTTCTTGTGGTAGTTGCCATTTTTTATCTTTGAATTCAGTCTAAGTGAATGCAGAATTATTATGGGATTCAAATCCACTTAATGCACTTAATTTACCCTGACCAATTTCACAAGGGAGATTGGGAACCTTTGGGCTAATAATCCCCCCTGATCCCTGAGAACAGTTGCAGCTGTTCCCTGCATTTCATGCAGAGGAATTGCGATCCATGCTGTAAATTTACTCCCTTGCCCACATGCTGAGGACTGCAGTTGTATTTTGCATGTATCTGCAAAATCTGCATGTATCTTCATGGTAAGGTGCTAATTCCCTCTGCAGTCATGTGCCTTTCAGTGAGGAAGTCCATGCAATTTTCTTGTGGCACTGGTTGTGGTGGGTCAAAACTGGCCCCATAGTGTGTAAGCTTTATAACTACAATTAGCTTTTGTTATTCTAGGGAAACAGAGATTCCTGGAGCTAAAAGTCCATAATGTTGTCCAGAAAATGCCAGAGTAGGATCTAGGAGACCAAAGAAAGCTACAGCTCTTTGTCCATTTCTACCAGTTCAGGTGGTTGTGAGCTGGTTCTGGCTGTTGGTTTGTTTCTTTTACTGTAGCTACTGGAACTATAATATGTTGCCTTTACAGTCTGAATTCCATGACTGTATCCTTAGTGTTCCCTCAATGATATGTGCGAGACTTAAAAATGATCTTAGGAAGAACCTCTAAAGTAGGTTTGGAAAATGTGAGGAGATGGTGGTGGTTGTTGCTGTCACAATTGTTTTTTTCGCCCTGTGGAAATATTTGAGACTTCTACAGCTCTTGGGCATTTAATTTTGGAATGCAAATAGGACTTTTAATTCCAACCATCTCCCCCTTCCAGTGAAAAAAGTGAGAGAATCTGGGGGAAGGAGGAAAGAAGAAAGGAAGGAGGAGGCTGTAGTTCTGCAATATGCTGAGAATGACTGTAGGGCTTCCAGAGTCTGATCAGAAACAATTGTGGCCTTATGATGATTAGAGTCAATATATAATGCCTGTTGAGATTTGTTAGAAACACTGTTGTGCTGATGTTCTGTGCTGCTGGCCTTGACTCCTGACCAGGTGCTGTCCATTTGCTTTAGAAACTTCTTAGTGCACCTCTGACAGCTGTCCATGTGCCCTTTTGTCACCTCTGTCTCCTGGCCTGCTCCAAAATACCACTGGTAGAATGCCACTTACCTGCATTCAAAAGCATAATTCCAACCCACCCTCTCTTTTCAGACATTTACTGTTGGCTGGACCTTCCTTTCCATACCTTTACGTTCCTCTGTGGGAATACAGGGGATTGTCCCTGTGATAAGGACAATCAGAGATGCTTGGGGTAATGGTTCAGCTCCCAGAATCTGGGCTTTTTGAGTTCCCTGCAGTTCTCCAGAGATACCTGGGGCTGAGTTAAAAAGAGACTTTCATGAGGACTGGTCAAAATAAGTCTCTGCGCTGTAGCCTTTCACTGTTTAGGGCATATTTCCAGCTGTGTTTTGCTGACATAAGACAGAGTATTTCAAGTCTCACTGCTCCTGGGCCTTGCATTGCAGTACACACAGTAGTTGCTTTTGTTCAGTTTTGGAGACAAAATGCAAGCTTCCATTTTCTTTCTTATAAAATGACAAATGTGCCTGAAATTAGTCAGCGGATGATACAGGTATATGCCTCAGCCAGATAAATGACTTGTATCCTGCAGACATGGGAGTGGGAAAGTCTGTTTGAGACCTTGTTACGCAAATAGGTGAAATAAGTACATAATGTCCAGAACAAATGGATTGTTTTGCTGCTTCCAGACAGCAATTACATATATTGTCAGCCTATGTGCAGATGTATAGATACATATTGTAACTAGAGCCTGATGGTAATGAGAACATCTGGAAGCATCTGGAAAATGTTGTCTCCTGTACTGCTCACCTCTACTGCATATCTGGCATTTCATTGTTTTGTGGGGATTCAGTACTGTAGCACTATTTAGTAGCCGCCAAAAATCAAGATCAGTTAGAGCAGCTCTGGTGAGCAGGAGAATCAGAAAGACTCCGGCCAGCTTTGGGACTCACTGGTTGTGGTGGTTTTGGCAATTAGCCAGCTGCCCTTAGTGCTGTGTTTGAGTTTCTCCATTTTACAGTTCGTAGAGTTGGTGTCCTGATTCTGCTTTGGAGTGTGTATTTTTGAGTTCCTGTGCTACTGCTGTCTTTAGATCTTGAGCTTTCTTTTTCAGTGCAGTCTAAAAACCAACATGGCTTTGTGATCCCATGGAGCTAGAGAACAGGCAGTCAGAAGTAGCATGACTTTTAGTTAGTTACAGCCATACATAAAGTAGATGTGTCTGGAGGGTGTCCACTTTACTACTCCTGCTTTCTCTCATCCTTCATGCATCCATACATACAGATGATGCAATCAGTGAAAGTCCCAACAAGCAACTATAAAAGAGCTCCAGAAAGTAGTGAAGGTGCAGATTTCTTCATTTCTCTCAGTCCTTGTGATGGAGTTGGAGGTCTCTGGAAGATGCTGGCAGTGATGCAGATGTGGCGGGTGTCTTCAGGAGATGCAGGTCCATAACTACCAAAACCTGTCTCTTGTTCCTCTTCAGGCAGGGTATTGCTTACAGCAGACACACAAGATCATGCAGTGGAATCATAGTCAAGACTTAAGACTGATCCCAAGGGACTTAAATCTTGCCTTCAGATAGCTAAAGGATCCCCTGTAGCTATGAGACACTGGGTATTATATGTCTGTCTGTCTGCTTATCTATCTACCTGTTATAGTGGGATTTCCCCATTATAGCTTCCTACTTCCACAGCCATGTTTTCATTTTTAGCCACAAATCAGTTACAGGCAGTGACTGCACTTCTAACTTGTTGCCCAGCCTATGTCTGTCATCTCCTCAGCCTTTTCTTTGACAGAGGTGTGGAGTCCCCTTTTCAGAACACGTGATCACATATGTATATTTTAACACACATGAGCAGTGTTTGCAGGGTGACAGTGCACCATGCTGCCACTGCTGTGCTGTGCTTCCAGCGAAGCTCTGCTGAGACCTCGCAGGTGCTGTGGAATAGGTTGGCTCACCCACCACTAGGATGCTGTCACGTCACTGCTCTGAATCCATGGAGTTTAATGCCATCCTGCTTTCCCTGACTTCATTTCAAACTTCATCACTTGGAGTCAAATACAGCTGTCGAGTTTTACTGTAGAATTTCAGAAAAATGCTGAGGGAAGTATCGTAGTTCTCACATTTAAAGTCTTGAGCAGTGGAAGCTCTTACTCTGCAGACTTGCTTTAAGTAGGGTTAGGTTAGGTACTGTTCCAAATGCCGTTAGCTGGAGGTGTGTTGTCAGTGCTGCCAGTCGTGGAACTGAACAAGTGGGGATGGCAGCAAGCTTTCAGCAAAGGAAATAAGGAATATCTCTCTCAGGCTAGGAACAACTTGAATTTCTGATGCATGCAAGCAAGCAAAAATGCCATTTTCTCTCCCACTTGGTTTTTTGCCCATCTTTTTTGCTTTTCTTTATGCTGTGCCCAAACTTTGTAATTGTAGGCCACTTTTAGAAACTACATTGGTTTTGAAATAGTGTATTACTCCAATGTAAACATCTTTTCATATCAGTTACAAGAGTATTAAGGTTGGACTAATGTGTACTTCCTGTGTGCTGGCAGATGATTTTTAAACATAATTAAATTTTGCTTAAAGTGCTGTGTGTATAACAATGGATACCTGATCATATATTCACATCTCAGTACCCTGGAGACAAGTTTCATGCTGACCATTCAAATGAGTATTATTATGCAAGTACTAACAAGACTAACTGGGAATAACTAAGTTACATGTAGGCGTGAGAACCAGAATGATTCTGATAAATTCCCACGTTACAACCTAACCTGCTTGGTTCAATTCAGTACTTACTTCAATGGAAGTAAGGTGATCTAAGGAATTCTTCTTGATTGTTTTGTCTTATGGAAACTATATATGGAAACTTATATAAAAACCTGTTTGTAGTAATGGTAATTTACTATTATGTGTTTAGTTCTGGAGTGGTGTTAAGGGACGTAAGCCAAGTTTAATAGCCAGAAACATTTATTTTGTCTTCACTTCATTGAAGGGGTTCTCGAATGATATATGATAAACTGTTTATAAAAGTTTGTATGATAAACTTTCGGATTGATATGATAGACAGCTGCCTTGTCATTTTCCTTATCTATGTAGCATCATGCATATCCATGTGATGGTTTACTTGCGTATAGAGAGGATTATGAAATATTTTCCATCTCTGGTATCTTCAGGCCATATATCTAGTTCCAGTCTTGGTGAAGACAATTAAGCCCGTAGGCAAGCTAAACTGGGGTTATTTAATTTTAAGATACACTTTAAAAACTTAAAGTTGTTCATATGGTATCTTTTATGCTCCTTACTGATTTTTTTTTTTAACCTAGCTTTGTGCTTGCTGGAAACTTAAAAGTGTAAAACAAGTGTTCGGAAGCAGTAGAATAACTTCCTAATATTGTGTGGTTTCCTAAAAACGACACCAATAAAAATTTAGTCTCTGTGCCTTGAAACTATGTGATGATTTTCCTGTGATGTATGCTTTTATTGTTGGTGGTGTTTTTCTCTATTTCAGGCCAAACAAACCAAGTGGCCAAGGAGGCAGCCAACAGATGGACTGGTGCGTATTGCAGCAACACGGCTTCACACTAGAGCAGTTTCAGTGAAAGACCTACTCAGTGTTAAGAATTTTAAATTTGATTAGGACTTGATGTAGGATAGTCCTCACTTTTAAAAACATAGAGAAATTTATTTTTCTTATAAAACTACTATCATTCAACAAAAAGCATATATCTTCTCAGTTTAGTTACTGAATGTACTTCATATGCCATAACAGAATTTGTCCTTCTGGTGCTGTCTTGTACACTGTGTTAAATCCTGCAACTTGTTTCCTTGGCTGAGTTGAGTTAAATGTCCTAAGATCAGGAAAGCAATAGAGACTGGGAAAGGTGATGCCCAGGTATTCACAAAGTTTAATTCTATTCTGAATGTTCATTTCTTTCTAAAGAGTAGAATGGTTTGTGGAATCTTACTGCTGCTACCATGTGATAGATGCTGATACAAAGTAGGTATTTCGCAAACTAAGTGATCAGTTTTGGTAGGTAAAATGATGCATCGTTTTAAGGAATGTTACTGTGATGACATTTATATGGAAGTTTAACTCAATTTTCTGTTGTTGCTTAGCTTTGCTGTATTCATTCTCATTTTGCAGAGCAAGCTATTTATATGTCCTTACGGTTTTTTAAATTATTTAGAATATTGTTCATAATTTTTTGTCTAGAATAGTTCTCCCACTGATGGACTGCTTGCTGTCATTGGTTATGCCAAGTGCAGCAGGATATCATTGTCTCAGTCTTTGGACTGTTATTTTATATCTGGGTTGTTTACTGCATAGGGAGAAATAAAATTGTGTATTTGAAAAAAACTTCTGGGAGTTGTCAGGGCTTTCTGCTGTTGATGACAGGCTGTTCTCAAGGCCTCGAGTGAAGTAAAGGAACTGTGCCTCAGCCTGTAGAAAGTACTTTGCTGTTTAATTGGATAATTTGGTTATATGCTGCAGCATATTTTGCTTTTGAAGAGACAGTTTTAAAACCAAATGTGTGATGGTTAAAGGAAAGAAAAATAGATCTCTAAGCTGTGCAGAGAGAGAGAACACTTCCTCTCTTAAGGAATGCTGCAATTTATGAGTGTTAAAAATGATGTAATGAGTTTCAGTAAATGCTGCTGTGAAAAATTATGTTGAATTGAACAAAACATGTTAAAATAATGACGTGATGCTAAAAGAGAAGTGCTGACTAAAAGCTTCTTGAATATCTTTTTTTTTAACTTTCAAAAAATATACAGTGTCTGAACAAACACACAAGACTAGAAAGGACCTTACAGTTAATTTAAATCGAATTTTTGTAGCTGTAGACAGTCACATAGTAGGTGTCTAGTTGAAGAAGGACCTGTAAAATACTCACTATGCATATTCACACTTATCTCATCACTGTAGCGGGCTTACACTGTAATTGTAGCTTTCAGTCTCCTTGTAAAAGAGGAGCAAGAAAAGATAAAGATAACATATTTTAGTCATTGCTAAGTAAATTATTTCCTCTTTTTTGGGGGTTATTAACAAAAGCCTTATGTTTTCTGTTCTAGATCTACTTAATAATGATGTTTCCCACTATGTACCTTTTTCATACACACAAGAGATACTGCAAATGAAAGGATTTTTTTTGGAGCCAAGACTATAATACACACTTTCCTAAATACTCAAAATGAATGTTTTTCATTCCTTTACAGATAACATCTTTTCGATAAAGTCCTGGGCCAAGCGTAAATTTGGATTTGAAGAGAGCAGAATTGATAAAGGTTTTGGAATTCCAGAAGATTTGGATTACATTGATTAGTGTTCAGTTGATGACCGACACAGTTGTACATAGTTTGTAACATATTCACAGCTGCCATTTAAATGCGAATCCTCTCCAAACAGGTGACCACCATTTAATTTGCTGATTTGTTAAGGTTAATAAAATTATAAAAATATTTGTTGCAGTTTTTTTTCTTGTACTCTATTGTAGATAGTAAATCTCTTTGTTTCTTCTGTGAGACAGACTTAGAATGGACAGAGGTTATAGGGAGTAATTATTACAGTTGAGACTGGATTTAATTCTTCCTTTGCATAACTGGGAGTAGTAAGCACTAAGAGCTAGAAGCTCCAAGGATTTATGGTTAAACCTGTTGAAGGCTTTGGAGTGGGAATAATAGAGGACAATATGGAATGGGATGAGTTTTTCCCTTGTCTCACCAGTGAAATGGAAAAGAGGCATAATCCATTAATGGAAAACAATGAGACAGTACAGAGGTGAGTAGAAAGGCTGAGGTCTGATTTCAGGTAATTTTTTATTGTGTTGCTAGTACCGCTTGTAAGTTTAGTGACAAAATTTTGTTTGTTGTTGAAAAATACTAGTTCAACAGAGCTGAATCTGTTCCAGCAAATACACTGGATTTGGCGCTGAGAAAGCTGCTCTGGTCAAGAGTGTATCTGCATAGAAGTGGGAACAAAGAGCACCCATCCGTTCACACCACAATGCACTGAGATTTAGGATGTTTATCTGGGATGTGAGAGATAGAATTCAATTTGCTGTTCAAAACTGAGCATCTTTGGGTTTCTGCACATTTTTCAATTTCATGCTAAAAGCACAGCCAGCCAAAATAATAACAGATAACAGTGTGCCTCATTTTTGTTTGGTGAAATTTCTGAAGCACCTCACTTTGTATCAGCTTCTGGTTTCTAGTTCTGATCAGTGCATGGCTACAGCAGAGGGGTGGACAGCGGAGACTGGTGTTCACCTTCCACGGCTGTGATTGTAAGATGGCATTTCTGCTGTACAGCTCTGGAGAATTTAAGCTTTACCTTGAGGAGGCGGGTGGATCTGCTGCAAGGTATTACTGAAAAGTGTCTCTCTGCCTTTTACGTAACTTCTGATGAGAGAGCATTGCTGAAAAGGTGGCATTTAGCTGGAGATACGCCCAGAAATCTGTCTCCTGTGACCTTTCCAATTAAAAAGTTTCCTAGCAGTTCGATGCATGTTAAAATGCAAGGATTTCAGGTATGCCCCTGGCTATTGTCATCTCATGTCTACAAAGACAGCAAAGTTACTGGGAAGATAGCGGGTGGAGGATTTTCCTCTCGTAGAGATAGTGTAGCAAGCCATCCGTTGCCTAAGGAAAACGTATGGGATGCCTGGCACATGGTAAAATGTCATTATGCTTAAAATTGCAATGGAGACATTTCCTTTCATGTGTTTGGAGAGATTTTATTCGTAATATGTTCGGTGTTGAACACTGAGTACAGCTGCTGACTGGTCAAGGCGTAAGGCAGGCAGGGGGCACTGAGCTGAGTGCAGGGGTGGAGTGTTCCTTACCAGGCCTGGCTTTTGCCCCACGAAGGGGGTGCTGTGCAGCAAAGCTCCCCGCTGGTGCCAAACCAAACTATCGATGCACCTGTGGCTTGGGTGGTTGGATTGCTCTTGGATTTTGTGCTGTGAAACAGTAAAGAGGCAAACATTTTTTGCTCTTTGTGAGAGATCTCTCTCAAGTGAGTCTTTTTTTAGTTTTGCTAAATGTTTGGATTTTTCTGTGACTGTTCTGTGCCATCTAACAGGTGTGAAAGCTGCCAAGCTCCTTGGCACATCTGTGTTCAAGAACACATAACTGGCATTCAGTAGAGATGATGGTGGCTCAAAAGGCTTGGTTATGTGAGGGAACATTGAGGACCTGAAGTTTTTTGCCTGTTAGAGTCACTTCCATGTGGCTGACCTTCTGCTTGTCAAGGACCCTCAGGTAATTTATGGTCTGTAGCAGCTTGTGCACCGAGACTTCCCCTGGTAACTTCGGGGATGAGGGTTTCTTACTGACTTTACTGCTTTGGCTACTTTTCAAATTCAGAAGGGAAACTAAGATGACCAGCTATCTAAGTTTAACTGCAATGTTGTGGCTTCCTGTCTGTAGGGTAAAAGCATTGTGGATTGTAATAAAACCTTTAAATATAACAAATACCGTCTAAATACGTGTACTTGAGGTAGATTTGCCCAGAGGTACTACAGTCAGCCAGCATGAGCTGGCTTTAAAAATACTAAACACAGCCATTATGCTTTCGACACAAAACTTAGGTAGTTCAAGTGCAAGGAATTTCTAGCAATGTAATTTTCTGTAGAATTTTGGGTTTGTTTTACAGGTACAGAACAGACGTAGACATACAATTTTACTCTTAATTTCTGTTCTGTCTCCTGGTGTTGGTTAGCAAACCTGGAGGGAGAATATGTCTGCTTCTGTAAGGACACTATTTTAGAACAGTCAGAACAGAAATTTCTCAGCTGAAGAGAGAAACGGAAGAGTTCATACATTACCAGAAACTGATACTTATTCCTCTAGTGGAATAGATTTGTTCTGTGCTACCCTTTTGTGATTTTGGATTTTTAGCGTAGATGAATTTCAACAGGAAAAGCAAAGCCAGATCGTTTCTGAGAGAAAAAGAGACAATTTGTGTATCTTGTATATTCCAAGATAGTTTGAGACTGCTACATCTGCTCACTTTTAGAAGCTTTTCTTCTTAAAAAGATATGCAGCAGACTGCTAAATCCCACAGTATGAAACATGTAGGATTGTGTGGTTTGAGAAGTGTGTTCACTTCAGCTTTTAGGATAAGCTGAGTCTTTTGTCTTCTGCTGAGTTAAAAGTCAGTAAAAGTTGAAATTATTTTCCATCTGAGAAATTTTTTGCAATTTGCCTATACCAAAAATGAAAACCCTTAAGCTGATTTTGTGTCCCAATTTGTATTTTCAGAGTTTTCTTGAGACAGAATCTGAAATATTTCTAAAGAATCTAACTAGAAAACAATGGAGTTTAAGTGCTTACTTCTACTGTTATTCTTGTGGTTATGTCACAGCTATTTTGTGTATATGTCTTCCTCTTTTCTCTTTTTTTCTTGTGCCCTATAGGTTTTTTTGCCCATGTAAGGTAAATGTTTTCAGCTGTTACAGCTAAGTCAGGAGGTCAGGCCCTTACTACAATACAGGTTTATAATTAAAGCAATTACTAGTGCAATGGTGAAAATCAAAGCTATTTTCAGCAGTCTGTAGCTCTGAACAGTACCAGGAACAGTATCAGGTCCAGCTTTTCAACATCTCATGAGTTTATATCTACAGTACTAGGCTGAGGTGTTGGGCAAGCCTTCTCTTTGGAACTGATGTTGATTGGCCATTGTGAAGCAATATAGAGGAGAAAATATTTATTTTTACCTGATCTACTAGGAAACCTTACTTGTTTAAAGACAGTTCCTCATAATAACTGCCCTGAAACAGCCCATTCTTCCTTGTCTTGCAACTTGCCATCCGCGTGCTCTGTGCAACACCAAGCATCAACTCTAGGACTCCCTTTATGGTACTTACAGAGTGTTGAATGTTTATAATAGTCAGGAAGGTTTAGGTTTTGACACAAATCGGGTGCTAAGCCTTTCATTAATGCATCATGTAAAATGTCATTACTGTTTGGGGGTGTTTTAAAAGGGAAAATCCAGGCTCTTGACGCAAATGGCACAGTGATGCTGTGATCATGTGACACAGGTGGAACTGAAACTTGGGAGAATGAAGGGAAAAGAAACCCAGTTTGTGATGGTGACTAAGAACTTCAATGCAAGAGCTCCTTAGAGAGTCCTTTTGTCACCCAGGCATATTTCCACCAGTCAGGTGGTCTGATTGGTACTTATCTTCACCTTGTTTCATGTAGACGTGAGGTTTGTGTGATGATATTTTTCTGTCGTTCCTCTTCTCCTTTCTCCTCCCAGTGTTCTTAAATTACCCAGTGATTTCAGCTAAGTTTACTCTGAGGGGCTCTGGAACAGGCTCGCGATTTATCCGTTCTGTTTGGCTGCCTGCCTGATAAACGCAGGCTTTCCCTTTCCCACCTACTACTTTAGGGACCCGAGAAGGGGTAGAGCGTGCTGGGGGCGGGAGGAGGAAGGAAAGATGTCAAAGATGGTGATGGAGTGTTGTGTGAGGGTCTGGCAGCATTGGTGGGGCTGAGATGGGATGGTGTGTGCATCCTTTCAGTGGGAAGGAACAGGTGACTTCAACAAGTGAAGTCCTCGACTAATCACGAGTCACACACGTGACTGGGTTCTTCCATGCTGGCAGCAGTTAGCTGCCATCTAGACACAGCTCCTGTGTAAATACTCTTGTGCATAAGGAGTCTGCCTTCACAGCAGGGATAGCCTTTCTCTTCAGCTGCTTTTTCTCCTTGTCCCATTTGCGTTCTCTCCCACCCCTCCACTGTCATTTCCCTTTTAGATCTGCTTGTAGAAACCATGTAGGCTGAACAAGCAAAGCACTGCAGTTTGTACAGATGGTTGTCTGTCTTACTCTTCCTCCTGCTGACACTGCTGTCAGCACACACACCTTCCAGTGCACAGGCATACGGAAGGGAAGCATCTCTGTGCTGGACTTGGCTCTTCAAACTGTAGGCACGGAAGGTTGCATGTCAAGAAGACCAGGGGGCAAAAAGATCTACGAACACCACCACAAGCACCACTGAGCTTCTCAGGCTCTCACGCAATCTGCTTCAGACTCTCTCACAATGCCTCACGAATGAACAGCTCTGTGGTGGTCATACCTAAGCTAGTTAGAAAAATTTCTCTTACAAAAAAAGTTCCTGCTGAAGTATTTATAAAGAACAGTTTTCAAACAAAACCTGCTGGGCAATTTTCCGTTTCCAGTATTTGATGAAAACCCAAGTTATTCTGAGAAACAACGAGCCTTTCCATATGAAAAACTTAATTTTAAAATATCCTTTTGTTTCAAAAAAACTTTACTGATCTGGCAACCAGTGCTAAATTAAATCCTGTAACTGGTCCAAGGGGCATCTTGTTTCAGGTAAGATGATGAACTTCAGCTGCGCTGCTGCTGAAACTCAGAAGGAAAAGCTGTTTAAAATTATGGCTTCTAGAGAAAGCTAGTGGTGGAAAAATTTGTGTTTGAATTAAAAAGGGCCTGAGTTACCACCTGCATACTGAAGCTGTGTCTTGCAGGGATCACCCTCTTTCCCTGGACACCTTTGATCATGTCACCTTCCTTCAGACTGTACCTCACTGGGATTCTGGAGATGGGATTTTTATGTTGAGATGCAAAAAAACCCCTCCTTTTTCTCATTTTTGCAGTCTACAGCGGGAAAAATGATCATGTTTTCTCTCTTTCCCTTCCTGCTAAGAAAAAGAAGGAGAGTAAAAAAGTCAATCACATCATGTTTTCTTGCATTATCATTACTATCCATGCAAAGTAATGCCTCTGGCTGATCCTAGCATTCTGGAGGATTTTTCAAGGAAGATAAAAGTCAAATTTTCATACTTTTTTCTCTGAAAAATTAATTACCTATTGAATCAGATTTTTTTTGTCCTTGTTATGCTGTATGTGGTCAAAGACATACTCCCAGTGGCAGAAATGCTTTTTGATTAATTTTTTTGCATGGACATCAATTAATCATCATAATCTGTGTTTTTCTGTGGGCTTTGTTTTCTCCTGAAACATATTCTAGCCAATATGCTCTTCATTATATTTATAAAAGTCAGTCAGCTCCTGAGATCAGTGATTAAAAAATCAAAAATCAAAGCTCTGCAGCAGACCTGTTTGTTATTCCCATGGCCACTGATGCTGTACCTGTCTGAAAAGAATACCTAAGAGATAGTACTGAAGAAAATTATACCAAGTGCTCCAGAACACCAATCTGTATCATCTGGTGAAAGGCAGGAAGCCTGGATGATGTGTTCCATTTGGTGTAACTACACCATCAGAGGTTCAGTGAATGAGTAATTTTTTTTTCAAACAGGTACACTGAACAAAAGAGCTTCAAATCCATCTTTGGAATCCAACAACTTTTTCTGGTACTTTCAAGTTAAGCTGTTATAGAAGTGCTGGTTTACTGTTCTGACCTTAGATTGGAGGTGGTAAAAATGAAAATAGATTCACAATCAAAACTTCTGATTTAAAATGTTACGTTCAAAATTGGGTATCACGTTGTTGAAGCTGTCTTTTATTGAACAACAAAAAAATCCAGGAGCCCTTTCCTTGTCGTTTAACTGTTTAAATTAATAGAAGATTGTACAAACCTAGGGGAACCATGCATGTCTGGGTAGGACATATGTCTTCACTCTTTCAAGTAGGCATGATTTAAATCTGCATTTTGGGGATGCATGTTTTCATTCTTATTCTTTCTTCAATGCTCATGTTAGCTACTGGAACAGAGGGAATTTCCTCTTAAATAGCCTTTACTGATAGGCAGATTTGACTGATAACTGGATAGGAACATGGGGAAATGAAGAAAAGGGAATTTGATGTCAAATTTTTTTTGTTCTTTTTAGACTTTTGCCTTGTCAGTCTTGAGCCGACAGACTGGGCATTGTCTGGCCTCTGGTTTGAACCAGCTTCCCAAATTAGAAAGCCATACATGAAAAGTACCGATTCCTGACTTGATATGCAAATATTTTCTATACCAACTTGCCAGCTGCATCATCCAGCTTCTGGCAGGGAGCAGATAGAAAAAACAGTAACGATGAGTTTTTGCAAAGCTTTTTTGCCTTTTTACTGTTACTGTTATTGCCTAGTATGTCTCCATCCTGAATTAGGGTCAGAGGGAGGAGAGTTCACTGCTTAAAAAGCACAAGTAAGATCTATGCTGAGACCCACCTCTGATAGCAGTTCCCCTCTGTGCTCTTCTAGGCAGCTTTATTTTTGACAGATTTACCCTAACAAATGCTTATCTTGGCAAGTGAGTGGTGAATAGTCCTATTCTGTCTGCCTGACTAGTCTGTCCCGGGGTGACTGTATGATACTGTATTCCCTGTCGTCTGCTTATTGCCCAGAAATGGATCCCAGAACTTTAAGCTGGGCCCAGAAGAGCGGGGAGAGAAGCCGAGCGAGTTCTTCAGCACGGTTTGTGTTCAAGGACTCACACACACTCCCCTGCGTTCTCACCACTGCAGAGCCAAAGGGGCACCTTCCTGCTTTTTAGCTAGCCTGTTAGATTAGGCAAGAAATTTTTCCTGGGACTGTGGCTTCTTCTTCTTCTGGAACTGTTCAGCTTTGCTCTGGTCTGAAACACCAGAACATCGCCAGGAGCCCCACACCGCAACCTGGAGGGGAGGCCCTGGGACGCCGCACTCCATCTCTGGAGGACCTTGGGAGAAGCCAAGCAGGACTCTAAAAAATCCACCATCTTTCTCTGCAATGAGAAGGTTTATTATCTAACTTTTTTTTTTTCCTCTTGTACTTGTGTGCACCCTGCTAGTTAAAGAAATAGTTTTTTTCACTTTGCTCCAAGAAATTCCTTTCGAACCTGTAGGGGAGGGGCTGCCGAAGCCTGCCTTCCATTAGAGGACACGTTCATCTCAGGACATTTCCTCCTAATTTGTCTCAATCCAAGACACTCTAATATAAGTGCTTTTACATCACAAACTAGTATGCAGTAGTGTAAGCAATAATTTACAATTAAAGAAAAAAATTCAGAAGACCAGGCTTACAGGTGTATTATGGAGTTACTGAAAGAAACCCTCTGATGTCAAGCTGTCTATCTGGTAGTTTTTTTGGTTTATCTGGTTTATCTGGTAATTTTTTTTCAAGGTAATATATTTCAGAGGCTTTGGTTTCATCCACTGCACAGTTCTGTCAGTTCTTGTACAAACAACAGCAGTGATAGAGGGACATGTGGCCTTAGCTTTTACCAAAACAAAAGAAGTTTTTCCAAGAAGCCAGTAGAGAATGATTCTGCTCAGAAGGTTCTGTCTTCTTGAAAAAGAAACATTTCTGCAATAAAGTCCTTATAGCATGCTTGATTTCTGAGTACTTCAAAAAGCATCCAGATCTGATTAAGTTGATGTATTTTTCTCATCAAGCCTGGGGTTTGCCTCTTGTCTTTGCTCCACCTGACAGGTGTCATCTTATCTTGGGTTTGAGCCGTTAGAGGCTGGCCCGGGAGTTGGGGCAGCGAGGTTGTTCTCCAGTGCTGCGGGTGGCTGTGAGCAGAGATACTGCTCCTTGGCTGCTTGTGTGCAGAGAACAGCCTCCTATCTGGGAAGCTGGAAAGCTCTTGATAGCCTTGCATGAAAAATATTTGCGGCAGTGCCAGTAGAACTTTATTCCCTTTATTTTAGAGCTCGTGTATTTCTCTTTTCAAGTCTGTGGCCAGCCTCCCATCCCTCAGCCTTCACAGTGCAAGAAGAAGCAATATAAATAAAATATAAAGTAAATGCAAAGCAGACCAAAGACTGAAGATGAGTGGAAGAAAAAAGCCTCATGCCTTCTACTCTGAAGTCAACATTTTAATGTGGTGTTGAGAGAGACCCTAAGGGTCCCTCCTCCCTCCACTACCTTGGGTAGCAGGCTTTTCTCAGTTTCCCTGGTCTGTGCGGCAGCCACAAAAAAGAGCGAAATCTGTGACTGAAAAAGGCAGCAGGAGAGCTGCCCTCCTAGATTCGGCTAGTCTCATGTGCCCTTGCATTTGACAACTGAATTTTCAGTCTGCCAGGGGAAGAAACCACCTCCTTCACAGTAGGACTGAATGATACAGAAGAAAATGACAGCCTGAATGAACTAACTTGAGCAGAGGTGCTCACCTGTGCCTGGCTTTTGCATGCTGAGAGATGGCGTGCCAGTCAGCCTGGCTAAAGCTATGTCCTGGGAGAAACTTTGGAGTCCCATATCCATAGCTTTGAAGGTCATAAAAACACAGCAGTAGGAAGCTGTGGCTGTTCCATTTAGCACTGCCATTCCATGCCACTTTAAAATGTGTTGTTTCAGTTCTGTGGGTCATCTGGTCAGGTTATCAGTTCAGTTAGGGGAATGGGATATTGATGGTTCACCATCCTTTAAAATAAGCTCTGTACCATAAATGCTTTCTTGTTATTCTTAAAATCGGTTTCCATGGTAACTCTGTCACTGGAACAATCTTTCTGTCGATGAAAAGGAGGAAAATAATTTCCTTTTTAGGCATCCTCTGCTCAGCCTAGTAAAATTCCCTTTTTGCTTGAACCCTGTTTGCCTCTAGGGAATCGGGATTCTTATCTCCGTTCACCTCCACCAAGTGTGCTCAAGGTTTCGCCCCTACAATTTCCTTCTTCCACTCTTTTCTGCCTTTTGAGTTTACATCATTACTTTTTGCTTCAGGGATAAAAATCTGTGATGCTTGTGCTCCAGAATTCCTTGGCATGTGGCTTCCATCTTAACCTTCCGGCTAAAGCTTCTTGAATTGCACCTGATTTTTATGAAAACAGTAACTTTGCTGGAGTGCTGTCCGCAGCGGGTCTGGGAGGCTGTAGTGCAGAATGCTGCTGGGTATCAAGGATCTCATCTTTCCCTTTTTATTGCTGCCTTGTTTTTACAGCTCGGCCCCAGGCTGCCTTTCAGCCAGAGCACTGGGTGCAAAGGCAGAGCCTGGTGGTCTGTGGTACAGTGTGGAGCTCTTCTTGAGGAAAACTTGTGATTGCTCAGAGGTCAGTGGTGCAGAGACCCAGCAAACAAGTCTTGAACTCTGCGTGTGTTGTAATGTCTTGCTGCTGAAACAGTTGTCAGTCTCAATACGAGACACAAGAGGCAGCTTTAGCCCGCTGTGGGGAAAAGTAGCCTCTTTGCATCAAGTGGCTTCGAGACGGAAAAGCTTTTGTGGAAAATGTGCTTTTGTGGGGAAAGTGGCTTCAAATGCCACTTAAAGTATAGTTGCATTGCAGCCTGGCCTATGGAAGGGACCAGCCTGAAGATATCTTTCCATAAGCACCATAAACAAGTATTGCTAATTTTTTCCCCTGAAATTAATTACATTTTACTTATACCTCCGTCGTACCTGCAAACATAGGGAAAGTTCTTACCCCACAGTGCAGTTTCTCAACTGAAGTTTTCCTGGCATGCTTTAAGCACAATACAGCATCTTTTGCTCCTGGCCCCCAGGCAGGTTATTGAGCATATTTGAACATTTGCTTGGGCATCCCTGGGGGTTCAGAGTACAGCTGTGTTAAATGCCATGCGAGGCATTTGGGCAGCTGTGTCTCTTCGGAGCTTTTCAGGAGACCAAGTTCCACTGAAATCACTTGAGAGCCTAAAAATCTGTGTAAGTTTGTCTCTGGTCTCTTTGCTACTAGATGGATTAAAATAGATAAGGGAGATTTTGTTAGGGTTTTTTCCACTTAAGTTTTCTGTTGTTAAAGACGGCAGGATTGTAAATCATCCTTTACTGCAGGAGCAATTGAGCCTGCTTCTGGATACAGCAGGAATATGCAAACTAGATGAATATCATTTTGCTTACTACTGTTTCTAGAGCCCAAAATACACTGGACAGGATCTGAGCTCTCAAGAGAGATCAGCAGTAAAACAGATTATTTTTTTTGGAATACCTGTTTTTGGAGTTGACTGTAGGCTCATGTCCTTTTCCAGTTTGAGAGTCAGTTTCGTCCGCATTTAGTGCTTTTGAACGAGGGATGCATAACCTTCAACTACTTAAAGCAGAAATTGAAAGAAACCGGGTTTCAAGTTTAGTCCATTAATGCTTTTTCCCACATTTTCTTGATTGGAATGGGAGTGTTTCCCAGGAGACTTAGAGGTGAGCTTCCACGCTTCCTTGAGAAAGTTGCATCAAGCATCTTCTCTTGCTTTTCACATGCTCATCATGCTAAGTATAATAAGGAAAATCTTTTGAATTTTTCCCAGATGGGTGGAACTGAATGCTTTGATTTCGATAAAGCTGAGGAAGATAGCCTAGCTCTCCAGCTGAAGACTGATGAGTTGGCATAAAACCTAGATGAGTCCTTTTGTGGGTGGAGTTAGAGTATGTCCATGCAAACTCTTAACCTCTGGTTCTTGGGACTGTGAATTGTGGGGAATATAAGATTCTGGTTTTTTTATCTTACTTCATGTTTTTCTGGTTACTTGTACAAAAAATTTGACCTTTTAGAAATATCATCCTGTCCTTGCTATTGTATGTCATATTAGAATATAGATATGTTTTCTGTTGCTAAGGTGATTACTTAGTGAATGCATTTAATTGATTTTGATCATCCATAATTGTATGGCCGCAGACAAATCCAAGCAGTGAGGCACCAAATCAGAAGTCTGCATTGAGCAGTGATCTGTTTCTTTATATGCTCAATTAAGAGCAAATAAAATAAGCCAACAGACAATATAATTCCTTTAAGCAGCATTTCTAGGTTGAGTGGTAACGTGCTTTTACGTCCGTATGATTTACTGTCCCTCTCTGTCTGTGTAATCCTCTAGTTCATGCTCTTTACACATGGCAATTACCAGACCACAAATGTATTTTCAGGCTGAACCTTTCAGCCTTTTTTGCTGTAGGAAAAACAGTTGCATCCCTCCTTTTGGTGTTTTAGGGAATCGTGCTAGAGCTTAAATTGCCTCTTGAGATTCCTGTGCTACCAGTTTCTAGCATATCTGTAAAAAAATATTCCTAGCATCAGTTCTACTTAATAATTCAAAGTCTCTAACCTAATAGTGTACCACAAAAAAAAGTAAGTTGGTAAGGTTTTGGGTGTTTTATTGTACTAATGAGTGCACACGTGCTCCCGGACCTCAAGAGCTTGGAGACTGAGAACCAGGTACCAGGGTTACCCCACATGCTTGAAAATGGGTTTGCAGTACCATGACCTGGCACTGTTGGGTTGATGAACCACCCCTCCATAGCATGAAGCACCAGAAGGGAGAACACGGGCAGATGTTGGCACCGTGGCATTTGGGCTTCTCCTAATGACAGATACGGGACTCTGGGCAGCTGCGTGGCGGTGCAGGCTGCTGGAGCAGTGCTGGATAATGCCTGTGGGGAGTCAAACCATCCAATGGGATTCTATCCTGTTTTTTTTCTTCTGGGACTTAGATGAAACTGCTAAACTAAGCAATGTTAGTGGTGGACAAGGAAATTCCCTGTCCCACAGGCTCCAGCACACAGCTCTAACAAGCCTGCACTGTATTTCTGGTTGTCTTTGTTTTGAATTGGCTGCTCTATTTTAATAACTGAATCGATCCCAAACTTGGAACAAAACTGCGAGTAACAGGGCTCTCAAGATGCTCCAGAGCTTCAGCAGCAGTGCTCATCCATGGCCTCTCGCTTGCCAGCTGGCTCCCACGTGGCCCAGAGGCAGGGCAGAGGCGGGGCATGGCACCCACCAGCAGGGACTTGAGACCCTCTGGGACCTGCACTGGGAGCGTGTGCCGTGCATTGGCAGGGCAGGAGTGCACACAGCTGCAAGAGGCTGTCCCGTCACCAGGCAGCCTCCATATGTACATCTTTCTCCTACTTCTCCAAAAATAATACACTCAAAAGTAGTTTAACTGCAGGGATGCACTGTAAATTTCCGTAGTTTAAATGAACTGGTGCGTGGACTATATCCCCAGCTGGGGTTAAACAGGGCATGTATTGTTGCCTGCCTTTTTACATCTGGGAATAAGCTAGTAGCTTGTTAGCAGTCCCTAGCAAGTTGGAGAAGAAATGTAGCCTTAAACCCGACTCTGGCAAGGAGAAAAATCAAATGGAAAATACGCATTTTTAATACAGCACTGGGTAAGTATATAATAGCAGAACAACATTTGTTGTAACCTGATATCCCTCAGGAATGAGGGAAAAGCTGACTGCTTGCTCCACTGAGCCAAAAAATAGGAAAACATGTAAGTGCAAGTGTGCAGTCAGCAGCATAAGGAATAATGCTTCAGAAAGCTGAGAGCAAAGCTGGAGTTCTGAATGGTTAAAGCGTAAGAGTCTTACATAGAAACAACATATTATTTGTAACCTATTTGTAGGGCTGTCTTCAGTATCCTAAAGAAAGTCCATATCCTTGTGCATTTATTCAGCCACCAGATAGCTGTTATGGCAGACTCTAAATATTTCATGTTAGCCATCTTCTGATTTCTTGCTGAAAACTAAGCAGATTTTGGATCTAAAAATGGAATTAATTACAATAACCAAAATGTATTTCCTAGGGCAGATGTGTTGTTTTCAGAGGTCTGATATTTTAGCAAGGCCTGTAGAGGAGCACCATAGTTGCATTTCATTTGACTGTCACTCAGCATATACAATAGGTTTGGAAAAGCAACCCTGCATGGCCTTCAGGCACCTGGCAGAGTACATTTGTGGCGCAGCAGGCAGAGAATGAGGCACCTGGCTCCTGTGGCTGATGATGTGCACGGCTTCTCATCCAGACTGTGCTGGAGCTGTACTGCTTCCTGTCCAGCTGTGAGTGCCATGCCCCTGGGAATAGCTGGTGAGCAAAGGGCCACAGCCCTTGGGATGTCAGTACAGCAGCTGAATGCTTGCACATCCTTGGGCTAAGGGCAGAGGTGGTGTGAGGTGAAGACCTGTGCATTGAAAATATGCTCCCCTAATGAACAGAAAATTCCTGCAATTATTTGGAAGGAGGCTGTACAAGTGTCATTTTCAAAAGACAATGATAGCAATTACAGTTGCAGAGAACTGCAGATGTTCTGTGAAAAGAAACGAACAAGCCTAAAATTGCTCTCTGGGAAGTAAAATAAGTCTTCCAAATGTCCAGATCACCTGATTTTTCTGCAGCACTTTTCTAGGCAGCATTTGAAAGTGGATTAGAAAGTTGTAAATATCTGGGCTGATTCCTGACTATAGGAATAAGAGAAAAAAATTGCTCTTTCAGCTCTTCTCAGAACAACCTGGGTCTCCCTGCTCCCCACGGTGCTCTGAGGTCTGCCACATGACAAGGGCTTCTGCAGAGACACCTTCAGCAACCAGACCATTTCAGGTGAGGGGGGTCATGTGGCTTCTGTCCCAGGCCAAGGCCATGCCTCCCCACCCTTGGTTGAGCTGTCTGAGGGTACCACTCAGTCCCAGGTCAGCAGGGTGGGGATTCATGTATGTTTGGTGCCTTGGAGGAAAGCTTGTTTGTAACTGGGCACCCATGCCTGCCACCCCTGGAGAAGCATCCCACATTCACACATGACATTTGACTTCAGTGGTGGTGGAACTGGGCCCCTGGAGAGGACTTCAGAACCCTGTATTGCAGGACTGCTGTGAGATGCTGAACTCCTGCCTAGGATTTTACTGCTCTGTGGTGTAAGTATCCAGAAAGGACTGTTCATGCTGTGGGTCGAGTATGGGAACCATCAGCTTTCTTCTCCCCATGTTGTTTGAGTTGTACTGCTCTAAGTACCTTGTCACCCGTGCCACTGCTGTCCATGCAGCCTGGGTGCAAGGCAGTGCTTCTCCCCATCCCACATTAAAACCAGCCCTAATACGAGTGCTGTTAAATGCCAATGCTTTGGGGTGGTCAGGAAGGCTTTGTAATAGCACCCCTTGTCCTCAGGGAGGGATTTATTTTCTCCTTCGTTATACTGTGGCTTTTCTTTTCCCAAAAGGAGGAAAGAGCTAGGTACTGGCAGAGGGCACTTGGTGAGAAACCGGTGTCTGCAGCCACACAAGTTGTCTGCAGATAGGTGAGCTGAGAAGTCAGGCCATGCCCAGAAGTGATTCCCTCCTCGTGGCAACTCTCACACAGCCGGCAGGGAACCTGGCTCCAGTTGGAGAGCCTGACCTGCACATGCATCCTGATGCCCTGGCACCAAGCTGGGCAGCAACCAGACCCCCTGGGTTCTTTATGAGTGTAAAAAAAGAGGTGGCCTTAGGTCTGTGGCATGAAAAATCCCTGGTACTTCACAGACTGTGCACATGACGTTATTCTGGGTTACCTAAATTTCCCTCTCAGTTTTGGATGGAAGTGAAACTCTTATGTGCTGTCAAAACTGGCAGGGAGGTGGCGGAGGGGGGAGGATAATTTTGCACGGCACCATCTTTTTTTTCAAACAGATTATTCAATCAAGCAACTGCAACTCACAGGTTTCCAATTGCTCCCCTAACTGCCCTCTGGCCGGCACCATGAAAGAAATAAACACATTCAACTTCTCTTTGTAAAAGGAGAACATCTGTGACCCATTAACATTGGATCCTGGGCTACACAACCAGTTTTGGAAGCACAGCTCTGGCAAATTTGCCATTCACTTCTCCAGGAGTTTGGCATTGCTGTTCTCTTACATTTCATCAGCATGTTTATTTTTGTTATAGTAACACTTCAGGACTTAAAAAAAGAGCTACAGCAATATTTTACTGTGTTTCAGTAAGCTTCTAACAGTAGTGTTTCCAATTTGGGTGTATTTTGAAACGTGTTTTACTTTTGTGCTATGTTTTTTCAATGTCATCAGTGCATCTTCCTCCCCCAAGAGAATCTGCACACATGTGGAAGTGCTGCATTCTTGACAGCTATGCTTTTTTCTGACATACTCTGGTACTAAACTAATTCTGGTTGCTTTACACTTCGACCAGGCTTCAACCCTTAGAGCTCAAATTTCCCATGCCCATTATCTGCCTCCAACTAGCTTATGTTCATTATTTTCAGTTGCAGTGAAAAATGGCTCCACTGGGCTGAGGACTGAGGTTAAATAAGACTATATTTTACCCCCATTAAAGCCATCAAAACTGAAAAGTAAACACATAGTAACTCTGCCATGGCTCACGCCATGTCCTTTTCCAGCCCATCGAGCTTTGCCTGCAGCTGTGCCCCAGTGAAACGCTGTGGTCTAATGAATGAGATGCTGCCTGCGAGACATGACATGGCTCTCCGAGTGCTGCTGAGGTGTGCCCAGCTTTTACTGAACAGCGTTTGTCATGCTGTGATATCCTATTTTACTGTTTTATTTCTAAACCTGCTCAGGCACCGGGGCTTTTTACAAAGCTGGTATTTATTATACCTGTTTGCTACAGACTGTCCTTTCAATCTACTTAAGGGCATCCTGTACCTGACTTGACCCACAAGGTTTTGCATTGGTCATTGCTATTTTTGTGTGGGTCCCCCTCTCCTCATCATATTCCCTGGTGATCAAGAGCACTGGGGGTTTTGCCAGGGAAGCCTGACAAGGCAGGAGCAGGGACTTTGTACCGCAGCATCCCAAGAATACCTGTAACCTTCACCACCTGAGCGAGGTGCTGTGGGTAGGGTGGGTGCTTATTTATGGGACTTGAGAGGCTCTTTTCCTCTCGCCTTGAGATGTTACCAATGCAGTTTCTGACTGTGTTTATACAAATTGCATGCCCTTGCCTAGAAATGGTGACAAGCAGGGTTGCACATTGAAAAATGAGTGCCTGTTCAGGAAACCACGTTTTTACTGATGTCTGTTTTACTGCTCTTTCCCTTAGCTTGTAGGTAGTACAGTTCTGCATTAAATGCTGCCTTTTGCACAATCCAGGGATGTGCAAACCACTTAGACCAAAAGTTGGACATCTCATGGAGGCATGGCTGCTGCATCCCCCCTAGTTTTTATTGTGTGCGCTCTGGCTGTTGTTTTCTTTTATTCATAAGAGCTTAGAGATACACATAGCAATGCCTTAGAAATCATTATGGAATGAGACAATAAATATGCATAGCTACAAATCTCTAAGGCAGGAAAAAATTTAGAATGCTTTTCTTCCCCTTGGTCCCAGTGTGACCTTCAGTGGTAGAAACTTGATGTACGCCCCAGATTTTGTGTTCCCCCTTGCTTTTGTCCCTAGGTACTGCCAGGCTCTCAAAGCAGCGTGTCATGTTTCCTACATGATGCCATCACTTCAAACCGTGCAGTGAACTCATGGGTTTAGGGAGTCCAGCGTCATTGTCTCTGAAGCTTTCAAAGCTTCGCTTTAGTTTTAAATGCCTCTTTAAGCACAGACAATGCTCCAACAGGCTTGCTGAAACTAAATGAAGCTTATAAAGCTTTGAACGCTATTGTAACATAGTGGGTCCCGCAGGAGACTGCAAAATCCTGCTGTGTGCAAGGATCCACCACTCTTTCAAGTGGATGCACTGTATGTGCTAAAAAATGTAGGCAGAGCAGGGCAAGGAAAGGACAGAGCATGTCAGCATATTTTTTTAATTACCTAGCATTTGATTGATACCGCAATGATAACATTGCTTTTTAAAATAAAAATATTTACTATCCTTTTTTCTTCAGTACACAGAGAAGTTTGGGAGATATATATATATATGTATACTTGAGATGCCAGAGCAAGCAGCTTTTTTTTTAATAGATCACTTCACCACAGTACTTTTCTTGCCAATATTTCAGAAGTTGCACCATTAAAACAACTTAATATTGTCCTACATTCATCAAGCCTTTTCTGTGATCATACAGATGCTTGTTTTACCGTGCAGATTTTTTCAATCAAAAATGCATGAGAAGAGGGAAAATGTAAAAAAAAGTAGGCCAGGTAAGCACCCTATTTTTCTGTCTCTGTTTAATCACAGCCTAGAAAGTCAAAACGAGCTGGCAAAAATTCTGCTTAGAAACAAGATGTTTGTTATCCGCAGTAATGCGTACGGTGTCATTAACAGCTTATTGGGGCAGTGCCTGTTCGTTTTCCCGTCCTCAAAGAGGCGATGGATGGGCTGCTGACCCAGATCAGGCGCGTTGGGAGCGATTCCTCCCTGACAAGCCCTAGCAGTGACAACTGGTCATTAATTGTAAAAATTCTGCCAGCGTGTGGTTTTAGAAACAATTTGTACTTCTTTAATTACTCTGTCAGGGCAGGCTTTGTCCCAGGCACTCTTATCAGGCTGAATTAGTCCTTAAAAGAATTAGGCTCAGTCCAGCTCGAGCTGCACTCACCATCTTCGCTAAGAATCTTTGCTAGGAATGGAGGGGCGGGGGGGGGGGGG
>VYZQ01065293.1:11530-24946 GCA_013400655.1 Mystacornis crossleyi
GAATGAATTACAGGCTTTGATGACACTGAAAGTAAAGCAGTAGCCTTTCCATTATACTTAAATCAGGAAGTAAAACAAACAAAAAGAAAGGCAACATCAACCTTCATTGAAGAACAGTACAGGTTAGGTGTTTTTCACTTCTGTTTAATTTTTTTTATAAGCTAATGGCATGTGTTATGCCTATGTGCCCAATTTATTGGTGTGAATCTCCCTGCTGAAAAATTCATGACTTGTATGAGCACCATAGGTGTTTGTACTTCCCAGTTTGGCCCCACGGCACTGTATGCACACAGCTGCCCAAGGCTCACTTTACAAATCTAGCCTGCCAGCTGCCAGCCAGCTTCTGTGGGTTTTCTGAAATGTCACTGGCACTTACCAGTAAAAATTGTCAGGAGGAAAAAAACCGATGCTATCAACCAGTTATACCATTGCCTACAAAACAATGGCAACAAATGTCATGAGTAGAGCACTATTTATGGTTTATTTCATATAGAACCACTTTTTTCTTCAAGTGAATGCATATAGCTGTGAAATCTCTGTGTAGAGGTGTTAGAGGAGTGAACTGAAAGCACAACAAATAGCAAATCTGCTGGGCTATGTAGACTCTCTTTCAAATGTGCTCTTTTTAAGAGCTCTGCTTGCACATACTTTATCATCAGGATTTGTGCTAAGGATGTGTACTCTTTAAAGACTAGTTGCTAGTGAAGGTATAAAGTCACTCTTAAAATCTATTAGTTTTGTTTGTGCTGAAAGCATGTATTTGCCATTCAGGTACAATGCTCCATTTGTATGGCTCTCAGCAAATGTGCTGTCACATAGCAAGCATAATGATTAAGGGCACTTTGAGAAGCTTACCACCTTTGCTTGTAGAGGCAGGGTACCTTGACCTGTAAAAAATTCAAGTGGTACACTTAATAAATATATAGTTTGCTAGATGAGTCCATCCATGGTTGTTTTATTTATAATTCATTGTTATTAGAACATTTCTAAAATGAATGCTTGAGTTAACTCTTAGCTCTCCCTTAACTCTATTTTGAAGTACTCATTGGTGAAATAAGAGAGTGCACAGCTCAATGAATTGTTCTGTTCCTATGAGAGGACAATATTTGTATGGAGATTGCAATTTTTAAAATCAAGACCTTAATAGGAAATGCACAGTATTACATAATCTCAGGTGCTTTGAAAACCACTCTTTTTCAACAGAACTGAATGAGAAATGAAATGCTTGCTCTGAACATTGTAGATCGTAATGGTTAGCTACACACAAACTAATCTCTCATTTCCCATATTTAAAGTGAACACTGGCATATTAAAATCCAAATATTATAAATATTCAGGTGATAAACAGACCAGAATCTTTGAAGCAGTGATTTCTGTGGTAACATTTAGCTATAGAAAAAGATTAAGTGCAAAAGAATAGGGAAGCATCTTTTTCAAGGAGACTTGAAAGCTGGGATACAATAAAGAACTTATGAGTTTGAAATAGTTTACCTTTGAGAATCATTGAGATTGGGTTAATTACCAATTGAATTCTACCTCATTTTTACTGATTGGAAAACACTTGCCCCTTGAATACCCAAAGTAGCTATAGAAGCTTCTGGGATTCAGGCATGGTCAAAATTTAAAGGCTGATTTTCTTCCAAACTTTTTTATTATGTGTCAAGCTTTCAAATAGAAGGCAACATGCTACACATGTGATGACAACCAAACAACGCATTTTTCACAGAAATAGATGTCTGGTAGTCTCCATGTGTCTAAATATCAGTCAGAGTAAAGGCAGGCTAAGTAATGGTAGCACTGTGGGTGTCTTGTGCATATCTCAAATCAACAATGACAGAGGCAGTATAAAATCAATTTATGGACCACCTTCCTCTTGGGAACTACATTTCAAGCCATAATTTCATCTAAACTGTTTATCGGCTGCTTTTATTTAATGTATGAAGTGTCAAAAATCTTCTTTGACATTAGGCTTGTTATTGTCTTTTAATTTATGTACTAAAAGAAAACATAATAAATACAAAGACTGTTTAGTGGATTTGTGTTTGAAAAAATATTGGAAACATTTGCTACAGTGGTAAAATTATTCATACAGTAGTTAAAAATTAAGAAATTAGTCATGAACTTTTAAATCTTAAATAGCGTAGGGCAGAGAAGTTGTAAGCTACAAAATTTTTTACTGTCCAAGACCCCTTTTGCAAATAGAAATGTTTATGTTGTGGAGACACTCATGACCATATCTATGCAAAAAAATAGCTGGGCAAGGCTTTCAGAGTTGGGAATGCAAAACATTTCTTGGTAGGTGTGCGTGAAGGCATAAATACAAGTACCCAGAGATGTCTGCATGGATCTCTGCATTAGGCATTTATTTAACTTGACTGGTGACTATGTGCATTCCCTTATCTGTGAGGTTTTGATTTTAACAGCTTCTGAAATATACTTACAATGTGAAAAAGACTTGGGATGAAATTTCTTGAAACCACACAGAAATCCATCAGTGCATATCTGAGTTGCACTCATCTCCAGTCCCAGGGAAGTGTGGATGACAGAGCCACCAGAGAGGTGCCCCAGTATTCCGGCTGGGGGTAGACAAGGGGAAAGCTGCCCCCATGTCACCAGATGACTCTTGCATGAAAAGTGCAAGTGGCAGCCTTGGAGAGCAAAGTGTGGTGGGATCTGTCAGGTACACAACCGCTGGGGAGGGAGAATATCTCACCAGCACAAAACCCTTCAGAGATTCTGCCTCCTTCCAAAAAAACATGTCAAAACTGCAGGTAATCCCAGCTACAAGCCAAGCTCCTATGGATGATATTTCCCACATAGCTGCATTTGTATTAGGCATTTACTGCGATTGCCCTTGAAGGCTGGCACATAAAGAAGTGCATTAACAGCTTTAGATTTCAGCAACTGAATATATGAAATATCAACTATGGATCTGGAGGTGGAAACTCTCTCAGTGCCCCTCTCCTTTCACAATGCTTAGCAGGAACTTTTCCTAGATCAGATGCATTTCTCTGAAGATGGAGGACACTCACCCTGAAGATATGAAGGGAACAACCTGCTGCAGATCTCCATGAGCAGAGACAAAAGACGGTATCATTTTGGGATGATGGGGTAAATGTGTGGAAGGAGGTGACAGCTGTCAAGTCCACCATCATGTGGTATGGGCAATTTGGGTAGATATTCACTAAGAGCTTTCCTGGAACTGGATGGAGAGCTGCTGCACTTAGAAAGACTTGATGTAGGACAATGGATTAATATACTACAGAAAAGTCAGGATGAAACCAGGGTGGACAGCCTGAGCATTCAGGAGCATCTTGTACTACATGATCAGCTTGTCCTTGGCATATTGAAGCACCTGTCTTCTATGTTTTTTTTGACTAAGAGTTTTTAACCTTGGCATGTTCTTCATCTTGGCATGTTTTTCCTACAAAAGTACAACCCACAAGTACAAGTAAAGGAGTGTAAAGAACATCCAAACAGTGGACTTGGTTTTAGTACTGTCTGCAATTGTTATGAGTAAAGTTCATAAAAACCAGCAGGAATTTTATTTAACACTTGTGCAATCTGGGATGTAAGGAAAAATTATAGTGAGCTGTCTGATATTAGTAATTACGCAGAATTTACCTGGTTTTTATTTTCACATTCTGGCCTCAAGGTGTATCTTACAGATATCAGTTGAAGGAAACATGTGCTTATCAGCCTGTTTTTCTTATCTTGGTTTTCAAACCTCCTGCATGGAAGAGAATGTCATTGTTGACCCAGAGAGTGTACATATTATGCAACTATCATATGAAAATGATTCCGTTAACATAATAGCTTCTAAGTTGACGCATGTTTTGTCACTTCATACTGTAGGTTTACTGGTCTTCAGCCTACACGGAATTACATCGGAATATTTGCTCATTGTCAGCCTTTGAAACAAGAGTGATTTCAGGCTCAGATCCCCCTGTGAATAGATCTCTGAGACGACTCATAGGTGGAAGAACTGCTAATCAGTGAGGTTAGCAGCTGCAACAGACTGCAAATGAAAATGTTTTAATTATATTTTATGCTCACCTTGCATGTCTTTCAGCTTATCTCTGTTCTTTTTATTTGTGAAGGAAAGCTCTCTGGGAACTGGGAGATATTCACTCACACCCTGTGAATAGAGCTGGTCTGAAAACTCATAAAGTCTGATAGGTTTGTGCAGCTCCTAAAGCCCTTTATCCTGTAAAAGCACATTTTTAATGAATTTGCTGGATTCAGCAGGTTGTGTTCATTTAGCAGAGGAGAAACCCACTAAACCACTAAACACCAATTCAATTTCATTTACTTAATAGGAAATGAGAGTTTTGACAAATAGGTGTTGAGCTTTTTTTTTTAAAGATGCATAAAGTCTACCTTTCCACATGGCTTTTGGATCTTTTGAAATGTTTCAATTCTTTTTCAGGAGTAGGCATGAAATGCAAGAGTCTTTTGTAATCCAAAGAGGTTTAGAGTGTAAATGAGAGAGGTTCTGGCTGTGTTTGGGAAATTTCTCTCTTCCCTTTTCTATAGATTTCCCAGTTCTATGCTGTACTTGCAAGGAGACTTCTCATGAGGCATTTATTACCAATATTGTCTTAACCCAAGCCTGTCTGAAAAAGCCCCAACAATCCCCAAAACAAATATAAGACAGAGAAGTGACTTGTCCGGTGAAGGCACAGGTTTCCTTTTCTGTATAAAGAATAAGATGTTTCTCACTAAAATTTCTTTATACTTAGCAATACCATATATAAACAGTGCCTTTTATATAGTACTCTAGCTGACTGCACGCTTTAAGGGGATGTAAATACCTAGAAAATACGTATGAGCCCTAACTTTTTATGTAGATTTTCAGGAGAACATAATCTAGCAGACATGACAAAGGGTCTAAAGCTGGTCTCATAAGAGCTGTACAAAAATTTCATCTTTGACCACACTGGATATGACTGTTCACCTTTCAGGCCTCCATATTTTAAAAATAGCTTTGTTAAAACTGATCACATATGTAAAACCAACCTAAACTGAGTCAGTACTTCTAGGCCTTAGAAGTCTGCTGCAACTGCAATTGTGAAGTGCTGCTGATGTGTGCACACACATATAATTGTATTTGGTACATGCTATGAATGGCAGAAGTGAGAAAAAACACTCCTTACTTTTGAGTTTTTAATGGGTTCTGATGTAATGTAATTTTTGAAAAAAAATCGGAGATCTGTGAATGTCTTTGGCAAGCATGGTGTTTCGGGCAGAAGCCAGCAGTACAAATGGAAAAGGACAGCATCAGGCTTTCACCAGCAAATTAAAGGCACAGCATTAAGTGTCTAGGTCACAAGTATGTATTGTCTTTAACAGGAAGGTATATGACATGGAATATCCTTTCAGGTCATTTGGAAAAAGTATTCTTTGTAGTTGAAATACATTTTATAACATTTTAAAAATCACAGCTATTGAATACAAATTGAAACAGTGAGCTCAAATTAGAACAGCAAATTCTTTGGGGAAATTAATCAGAACACCCTTAAATAGAGGTATTAAGTTATAAACAACTCACAAGTCAAAATTTTTATAGATGAAAAATTTTACTTTGGAAAATGTTGGCCTGGCAGTTGAACAAGTTTAATGGAAAAATGAATGTTTTTCTGACTTTTTGTAAAAATGTAGGAAAATATGTTGTAAAAAACCAAAATCTTTACAAGTTATTTTGTGAAAAAGTCCTGTATTCACTTTGGTTTTTTCTTCTTCAAGCTTTCAAATTCATGCAAATCCACAGGCTAGAAATATAGTCTGTTACTAAATGCAGAATTAATGAAATGCATTCATTAATTCGTTAATTTTGCTGTGGGTTTCATCAACTTGTATTTAGGTAATGTCAAAGCTGTGCCTTTTCCATCTTGGTGCTATGAAACAGCAAAAGGAGCAGAAAGCTGAACTGCTGCAGCTTAGTGTGTGATCTTAATGTGCCTGCAAACAACAAGAAGAGAAACGGTTTTCTCTAGAGTACTATTCAGTGTTGAAGTGATTTAGGTCTGGAAAATCAATCTGTTCATTCTTCTGGACAATTTCTGAAACAAATATTTAGCAAGATTTATAGTGTTGTACATATGCAGGCCAAAGGATTCCACTGGAAGGCAGATTTTTGTAATACCATATAATCAACCGCTCAATAAGATGTTTTATTGTTTTGGGTTTTTTTTTTTTTTGTGTGTTGGGGTTTTTTTTGTTTGTTTGTTTATGGGTTTTCTTGGTGGGGCTTTTTGGAGTTGTTTTTTTCGGCTTGGGGTGTGGNGTTTTTTTTTTTGTTTTTTTTTTTTTTTTTTTTTTTGGTGTGTGTGTAATAAATGCAATTCTGCAACATGTTTTAAGGTCATATAAATATAACGAATCATTCAACTTTTCATTTCTTCTGTAACTAGATGATTTTATATTATCCTGTTTATAGAATAGATACGAAAACACTGGAGGCCTATAGATGAAAGCAAACAAACAAAAAACTAAATGAAACACCTCCCCTTACATGAACTTTAATTACTGAAATTTCATTTTCATCTTAGTCATTTGAACCCATTAAAGTGTAGACTTTTCAGAAATGCCTAAATAACATAAGTTCAGCTGAAACCTTAGCACATAAATATCATGGGAAAAGAAGGTTTAAGAATGAAAATCATTAAAGTTGTTTTCAACATGTTAAGGCTATTTGCTTGTTGTTAATAGTACTCATAGTTTACTCCAATCACATTTTCTAGGAGTATTGTTGCACTGTGGCATGCCCTAGCACACTTCTTCTCAAGTATCATCTGAAAACCTTTACACTTGTGCAGGGGATGAGAGAAAATCGATAAATGCTCATGTGTGTAGCCAGGAGAGCCTGGAACTGGAGGGGAGTGAAGTTTGCAATCGCCATGGTGAAGACTGAGAACATAGGGGGAGACTCAGACAGGGGAATCCTGCCAAGTGTGAGGAGCTGCACAAGAAATGGTTCAAGTCTTTAATTCTAAAATGCAAGTGGTTAATGAGGTTCAGGGCCACCTTAGTGTCTTGGGCAAGCAGGAGCCCCAAGGGCTTATATGCAAACACAGAAATGAAGGCCCAGGAAGCTTATTGTCCACCACTGAGGGCAGTGAGGATTTGGTCTTTTTTAGTTTGGCTTATGCTGGTCACTTGCAGTCTCTTCAGGTAAATATTTTAGCTGCTGCTGCGAAGTGGAGAGGAGGAAACAGGTGAGCGAGGCTGAGCCCATGCACAGCCCTAAGCAGGGACCCCCAACCTGTTGATGGCACCATTTGCAGCAACAGAAGCTACTGCAATCTGTGTGTGTAGCAGTCGGACATTATTGTTCAAAACACAAACCCAGGACCCTTTTTTATCAGAATTTTTAGGGCTGTGGAGTACTCAGGTGTTCTACATTCAGCTTACTCTGATCAGCTTTGTGGGGACTGGGAATATCCCTTTCATGGGATCTGGTTTTGAGAGCCCTCAAAGCTATCCCCACCCCTGCTGCGGTCATGCCTGTCTCTCCCTGCAATGGCAAACTTCAAGACTCCTCCACCGCCCCCGCCTTTGATGCTAAAGCCTTGTTGCCTGGCAAGGGATGGTGCACCTCAGCTCAGGTGAGGCTGAAGCATGGGCTCATAATGTCTAACGAGAAATCTACAGGGGGAGAAGGGAGAGCAAATACTTTATAACTAGGCAGTTGTGAAAAAAATGTTTAATAGCTATGAGTTCCCCTTAATTTATAGAAAAATTTTCATGTAGTTTGGAATGTACTCAGAATTTCAAAGGTAAAATGTGCAGCATTATAATGAATAGAAGAAGACAGTACTGGCAAAATTAAGATATGTCTGCATCCAGACTTCTCCATTCCCTATATTTTGATAACAGTAATGAAGTCAGTCAGGAGCCAAGACACCAGTGGACAGAAAATGCATGAAAGTGTCTGCTATAGGTATAGCTGATGAGAAGTTTGTTTTGAAGCCAGGGAAAATAATTATTGCATCTGATAAACTCTTTAAAATGGTTAGAACAAGCCACATTGAAGAAAGTTTATTCTCCCTGATCTGAACATAGTGCTTTAGTTTAAAAAAATAAAAATAAGATAAACGAACAAAGAATGCAAAATTTCTTTGAAAAACAATGGTCTTTATGAACAATTCTTGAAACTCTTGTTAACCATACAGAGACCAAATGATTTTTGAGTCTTAGAATCACTTCTCAGTCTTAAACATGGGGTGAATAAAAGAGCAATCCCTTCCTCAGTTTTGAATTTGCTGCTTTTCACTGAACCTCCTCTAGCTGTTATATCATATGAGGCTAGACCAAAAGATCTTTTTAGTTAATCATATTGATATTTTTTCCAGCATCTTTCTATGGTCTTTTAATAACACAAAAATCTTGCCAGTTCCTCCTTATATGAGTTTTCCTGCAAACAGCAGCACTTAGAATTGTTAATGAACCCATTTTAGTTCTTCAATAGCCTTTAAAAATGTTTTGAACATGTTGCTCATGTTACTACTTGAGCACCATACCACTTACCACCCTAATCATTATCATGAATATTGTTATCTCTGAAAGTCCATGTTCTCTTCTAAGCTGTTGTGCATCTGTACAAGCAGGGTATTCACTCTTTTGGCCACACTGGCTCAGTTAGAACAGTTTTTATGCAATATCATCTTTTTCTCTTTTAATTATGTTGAGTTAATAATCCTAAAAAGTAGAAGAATCAGCTGAATTTTTCACTTTATAACCAATAGAAAAGCTTTTTCCTGTGTTTTGTGTCCTCAACTTAAGGTAATTAATAGCAGAATCAACTAGATGCAGTGAGAAAACGCAGCTCTTTGCCATTAAGCAAATAGTTCTATTTATTCATGTCCGAATAGTAACATTTTGAAAATTTTTCTCAGTGTATCTCTGTCTTAGAGCAGCTCTCTCCCTGTAGCTGCTCATATCCCAAGCNATATCCCAAGCAATAAATCTTCTTGGTGGATTTTCTTATTTATTATGACCAACCACAGTCTATTTTCTGCAATTATTTCAACAGGAGTACAACTGAACTGAATAAATTGAGTCTTCAATTTTGATAATAGTGGTTATTCTTCTTTAACATGCATCTGAGGTATGATTATGTCCTCCTTTGTCACCACGAGAAAGTCTGGAGACTCACCAGAGCCATTTGGTAAACACTTCTATTGCTTCCTATGCAGCTGCATCTGTTTCTCCTGATCTACAGCCACAAATTGCTCTGGGGAACTTCTTTACCAGACAAATCTTTCTATGTTTTGAAATACTACACTCATCCCCCAATTTTTTTAGCTTAGATGTGCCTAGGTGGTGCATGGAGATGTGGCAAGTTAGTGTTAATTTTTATACAAATTGTGTTATTGTTTCCTTTGTTTACTTGTCAATTTTGAAAATAAAGTTTTGCTTTGTCACGAAGAATTGGAATTTTTCTGTTGCACTGATATTTGTTGTGCCTCTGTTTCTCTTTGTGTCACTTTCTCTGAATTAATGCAGCTATTGGAGGCATGAAATGAAGTGTACAGGTTTTCCTTTGCCATTCAGTTTCCATGAATAATCACTCGTCAGTTATTTTCTGCTCCCAGTGTTGCTTATTTTCAGTTACACACACGTCAGTAGGTCAGGCCCTGCGGGCTGGATAGCTCGCCACTGAGTAATGCCACTCACTACCGTGCAAGCTCACACTGTCATCTTTGGTAGCACAGGGATGGCCACGCGGGTGCAGAGCTATTTGTATAAACTGAAGTTACAACGAGAGGCATTCAAATACATTCTGGAGGTGAAAAGACAGATGTAAATTCAGGCTCTTTTCCAACAGAGTGCATAAGCAGGTACTTAAGTTTAAGCCAACGGGTTGTAAGTGTGTGCTTCTCCCCTAGGGGTATCAAAACCTCAGTAGTGTTTTGATAGGGTTAATAGCTAATTTTCAAATATGCTGAACCTCCATTAAATTTGTTGAAGTAAACAGAAGCTGCATATGATCAGAGAGTATTGAGGCATAACAAGTCCCACCAAGGGGAGAGAAACATTCTGCTCTGCTTGCCAGAATCTCAGGATTTTGAGAAAATTGGTTTGTTTTTAACTTGGAACACTCTTTCCCTGAAGATAATATAACCAATTCATGCTGACAGCAGACAAGCAACCTAAGCTGTAGATGAGCTTCAGTGTCATGCATGCATATTGCTATATTTATGGATTGTTTAAAAAATGCTCATAGTAGGAGAACTGAGAAGCAAATCCATGCATGTAGATTGCAGCAGTTGGTCAGAAAGCAGCCATATGATTGGCAGTTTTCCAGGGAGACCTGAACGGGGCAAGTTGCATTTATGTGATCTAAATCCACTGGTCGCATTCAGGAGGCATTAACATCTGTTAAAAGTATTATGTTTATCATGCAGGTGTTTCAATATTTGTATTTATTATGTGTTGCAGCAACAGTCTCTGAGAAAACATTCATATAACAATCTGGTTGTTTTATTGTCTGAATCTGTCAGGATAGTCATTTTCTTACTCCAACATTGTGATCCCCTTGCAAGCTGTAAACTATTTAATGAAGTGAGTATATGGAGAAAGATGACAGACTTTCAAACTTTTAGAAGACAGTTTTACATCGGTGACATTAGGTTTTACACTTGGGATTGTTCCTAATACATGTATGGCAAAAATGTTGAATTAGTTTGAAAATTTCCAGAATTCCAATGTATTCTCCTGTGCAGTTCTATATTTGACATTTCATTCATTTTTTCAATAAACAATACACATAGATTCCAATATTAAAGGGAATAAATATTGCATAAAGTGCCTCACAGAAGGAGTAATTATATCTGACTTTGAAGAACTTTGCTTCATGTGTCTATAATGCTTTTATTACTCAAAAAGTAACTCTACAGATATTGTGACTTGCAGGAAAGGCTGTTGCCTGTTTAAAAAAAAAAGAAAAAAGAAAATAAAATTCAAAAGCTAGACATCTGCTGATTTGCATTGCAGTGTAATGTGACGCCACCAGTAACACAGACAAAACACCTATGTTAAAAATTTTAAGGGAGCAAAATCAAGTGCTCAAACACATGAGGAAATACAACAGTTTAGGTCATCTGTGTGATCGTAATTTGGTCCCCTTTAGTGACGGAGTCTTTATTATATTATCATGGATGTTTTTGTTCACAGGACCTCTTGAATCTGATCCAGCTCATACTGGAGCTAATGGAAATATTTTCATTGACTTCAGTGAGTTTCAGGCTGGGTTCCAAATGGCCACTTTTTTTCTTATTTAACCCATATTCCTTGAAATAACATAGGTGTATATAATGACAAAATTTATCCGGTGAATGAGACACTATCCTTGTCCTGAAAAATTTACAAAGGCCCTGTTCATATAATGAAAAGGAGGTGATGCGTTCCCGTTGCCTAAATGGATTGCTATTTTCCTCTGATTAATCCACAAAATGTAAGTTTATTTCTATATGGGGTTCATTGCTTTACCAAAAAAACAACAACACAAAAACCAAACTGAAAAGAAAAAAAGGGCACCAAACTAGGTTTTTTGTTTGAGCAAATAATTTGTACCAAGGACAACACAGTTCAGCCGTAGAATGGTCTATAGTGGTGATTGATTATGAAAAAGGTATTAAGTAGAGCCGAAGGAACAGGTGGGTTTTTTCCTTTTATACATTTGTAGAGCAATAGATTACATAAATTAAAATGACTACTTTGGAAAGATAATTTTCAATAATAAATGTCCACCTGAAAATGACATTTAAGAGGGGTATGATCCACCAGGAAATGACAGAATTACTGTCAAAGTCTGAGATGGGATGAGATTTGTACCAGCCATTTCTGTTAGAGAAGTTCTCCAGTGTGAGTGCCATTTTGCATGGATGGAATATCAGTCAATTTATGATCATATTGGTCCTAAAATTGGCCAAGCATTAGTTGCAATTAAATTATTTGCTTAAATTCTTAGAATTACATTGAAATCACTGTCCCCAGGACCACACTTTCATTTCCCACCCTGTATGCTGAGAACTAAGATGATTTAATATACCACCACCTCACCATAACACATCCCCTTATATATTCTTTCAGGTGATTTACATTTATTTCTATTGAGGTCTTCAGAAAAGCAGGACCACAATTTATTTTCTATTTTTCATCAGCAATTTAACTTACTGCATTCAGTCCTCATTCAGTGGGACTCTTTCCTGACCATCCAGGTCTTCCAAAAATATCAACAGCAGCAGCATTCCTTTTTAACTCTTGCATTTATTGATCTTATTGTCAAAAGCATATGACTGAAATGTTTATATGTATTATGTGCTTATAATTTTACTCTTTCTTTTGGCCTTCCGAATTAGTAACATCTGTTACTACTGATGGAAAATATCCTCTGGGCCACAGAGGAATCACAGTCACATGTTGCCGCTGGAACAGCCGGTGTGAATCAGCAGTAAGATAGACTCATCACTCTGCACCTAACAGATATAACATCAAAATGGAGCCAAGACATTCCTGTCCAAAGTGGGAGGTAACGGCCTATCCTCTAACTTGAAAAGAGAAGCCTCAAACCATTTCCCGAGTGCTTGCAGCCTACGAGGCAGCGCTTACGTAGCATGATTCACTGTAAACTTCACATTTTCATCAGCATTATCCTCCCTGATTAATATAAGGAATAATGTGGCCCATAAACTAACTATAATAACAACAAAGACAGATCCAGGAATACAGAGAGCACAGCATGAGAGACCCTGGAGTCCACATGTTTTTTGGATCTAAAGGGTGGCTTTGGAGTACTTCTCAACATTTTTCATTCATGGCAGGTCTAAAATTTCAAAGATCTGTGAAATAGCATGCAATGTATTGATCATTTCCCAAGGGGGCTTCAAAAAGCAGTCAGCTAAATACTACCTTGTATGATGTTGATGTTGGAGGAAAAAAAAGAAAATTTTGGTCTGTGAAGGGGCAAAATTTCTCCATCTTTGGAAAAATGACCCAGGATCTTTCATATATGGTATCCAGAATCACTTTCTTGAATACAAAATAAGTGACAGATTCTTACTCAGAGTTGTGTTGTTCTAAATGCAGCGTGCATTGACTGCAATGCATACTAGTTAATAAGGTAGCAACCAGGTGTTTTGTTTTATGTTTGTACAATGTCCAGCACACTCACAGCTGGAGCACATGACCAGGTCAAGATCCTCAGGTAAGCCATGCATACTCTAAGCCTCTTAGTCAGGTAGTAACTGAAGCATAAGTTATTATTTTGGTTTCAGAAAGGCTTTTTGAAAGACCCATGGTGAAAGGCTGTTTCGAGGGAGTGTATGTGAGATTGGATCTTTGAGTCTCATATTTGCAGAGAAGACAGCTATTTGTGCAGACTCATTCATGTAGATCACAGATGACTAATAA